>SMSQ01026103.1:89822-114246 GCA_019453375.1 Ctenoplectra terminalis
CCAGAGCAGAAACTGTTTAGCTTTCAAAATTTTGTAACAACCCTGGCTACCCTCAACCCGTTAAACGCCACGCAGATTTTGGTCGACTTTCCTTTAGGCTGTGTGCTGTGATAAAAATTCAAAAACATTTGGTCCCAAAATAATTAGGAATTTAAGAAGAAAATTGTAGAGGCCTGAAGAGGAAAATGGTATCTTTGTTTAATGTGATTTAATAGAACCCATTAATAAAATATAAGGTATTATTTTTTAAAACCGATACTGCCAGTTTTCAGAAACCAACGACACCTAAACGGAAATTTCAGCGTCCGCAGAGACCGGCGTGGCGTTTAACGTGTTAACAGATATTTTTGCTCCGAAGAAATGTTTTTCTAAAAACGTTTCAAAAAACAAACCAGCTTTGAAGATCCCTCTGTAAAATAGGGTCCTCTGGCAACATTTGCCACAGGCCCCGCGCTGACTTAATCCGCCTCTGGTAATTACAAGTGTGTGTGTGCGCGCAAACGAAGAGAGCCCCCTGGGTGTGGGAGCCAGAGCAATCAGAGAAAGTGTGCGCGCAATAAAGGAAGCTTATGTTAAGACGAAGAAATCAGAGTTAATTAATATAATCCCAACAACCCTAAGAAGAAGGGCTGCGATGCAACAGACGTTCTTCCTAAATTAATTAAATTCCCAAAATAATACTCGATAACAAAAAACCAAGGAGAACCAACCGTATAGAATCTTGCGCGTTTAATATTATTTTCCCACCCTCGTCAAATACATTTCTGTACTTGTGTCTCCTCCTTGTTTCCTTACGAATTCTCGCGTCGAAATGAAATAATATCGCGCCTCGCCCCCGTTCTACCGGTATCTACGAAAATAAATTTCTCTGTTGACACGAGTACCTTCGTGGGAGACGTTTCTCGATATAAAAGTCTCTTTGTCCTCGGAGCCCTTTCCGCGCACGTGGCGCGCGTATTAAACGGGACGAGACGCGAGATAGTTGGCAGTAATTAAAATTCGTGGCGAGGCAGCCGTTTGACCATCCTGAGTGTCGCGGTATAAACGGCTGAGAGATTATACCCGAACGTTTACGGTGAATACGTTTATGAAGCAGCGAAGAAATTTTCTGAATGGCGGCGAGAATAGGGGTTGAAATGGTAACGAGGGATCTTGGGAAATTACGTCTGTTTCGCTCTGTTTTTATATTTAACGATTCAAAGAATCGGGAGAGAACGAAGAATATTAAAGAGATGCTCGATCGGTTGAAAGGTTGGCGAAGATTATTTTTTATTAATTACAGGTTTTTCTTTTTATCTTTTTCACTACGCGTACGATTAACCCTCGGAGACCAGAGAGGGATCGTTTGGTCCTTTAACATTTTTTCGTCTTCTCTGTTTTTATACGTTATTTAAAAATCTATTTCAATAGATAACAAAATAATAAAATCTATGTACACTAAAGTATCCGGACACTTGCTTATTTCTGACAGAATGTAATTTATGAGTCGGTTATTTAATTATTATATTTATAGGATAAAACTGAATATTGGGAATAAATTACTGAGCTAATATGGAGTAAAAATACCAAAGTAAGCGTAGACGTATACAAATGTAGTGTATCTGTATAATAGACTATTTTAACACTAGAACTACCGAACAAGTCAAAATGACTTGTTCATAATTTCTTATAGAAATTTTAGAAATTCATGATACTGAATTTTTGAGGATTTACCACAATTTTTTGTAACAGACATGCATGAAGAATTGTTACCCTTATTATAGGTATTTTTCGAAATTACTTTGATTTCTTTGGTACAAATAACTCTACTTTAATCGCCGGTAGTTCTAGTGTTAATCCATTTCTGGCGTTATCGAGAGTTCCGACGTCTAATAATTATAAAAATTGTATCATTGGAAAGATTTAATTACAAACGCGAACCAAATCTTAAAATACGAGTTCATATAAATGGATCTTTCGTAATCGTTAACAAGATTGTTTCGCCGAGACAGACAAGCAAGTCATAGCCGGATCGTCCATCTCGCCTGGTAAATGGAATTGGACAGCTTCGCGAAGTCTGTTCCGGCGGATCGAGGCCTGTTCTTGGCGAAAACTCTCTAAAACGGAAGTTAAATTGTTCCCCGAGGGAATCTGGATGGTTGTTCCGTTCACGAACCAGCGTTTATGATCAGTTATAAACATCTGTAAACAACCTTCCGGTTGTTCCTGTGCCCAGGACTTCGTTTCGTCGAACAGAAGGACGAGGCGTTTCAGCTCGTATGTAAAGTTTTGTTAATTTTCCGCGATCGTTGTCCGGATGCTTGTAGACGATTTAGCGGGGGTGCTCGAGGAATGTCGATGCTCCAGTTGGAAATTGTCGAATCACGTGAGAACATCGGCGAAAATATGTGGGTTATTTGTGGAACGATGATTCGTGTATTACGAAAAGTTTCGCAGATAGGTGTTGGGAATTCTGGTTGCTTCGGAAATTCGGGGTTAGTTCGGGAAACAATTCGGGGGATGATAAAAGCCTGAGTGACGATCCAAGAACGACAGGTCGTGACTCGATGATGGAATTCGTGGAAATTGTTGGAACCAAATATCGTGCGTCGAAGATTCTCTTCGGTATTTTAGATTATTATCAACCGTTCGAGTAAATTTACAAATTTTTTTTTTATTAAATAGAAAAGAAACAGTACTTTCGTCCAGTTCAGCAGGATTTTACAAGTAACTTGCAATAGTTTCCATTCGTAACACAGATATATTATGATAATAGCGTATGTAAACACATACAGATTAATAAAACGTTAGAAAAAACAAATTAACCCGAATTTGTACCATGACAAATTATGATATTCTAAAATGAGTGAAACTGCAAAGAAATTAAAAACTCAAGATACACCAAAGAAATTACGATAACGGATATTTTAAAAAACAGAGAAACGACTGTTTTATTATATATTTTACAAAAAACTATGGAAGATACTCAAAAGTGGATGGTTAAAAATTTACAGAATTTCCATGAAAAAATTACGAACCGGTCGTTCAACCGTTTCGGTAGTTTTAATGTACAAGTGTTCCATAACCCATAGCTCTCGCAGAATATCAGGTTCGAAAGCCCTATTTTGCACCACCAATCGCGCCTCGACCACAGATCCATCGAGTACGATCGTTTCCACCGCCTCAGACTCCAGAATCTAAAATCACCCGAACAACTCGCACTTCTGCCGCAACAGATATGTATATCCATCACGCCTCTCGAGTGCCGATACAGTTCTAGTATTCTATCGCATAAAACAAGCGCGGATCAGCGAAACGAACAGAACCCGATGGATTTACCGTCTCTGCATATAGCTCGGCACCAACGAATACAAGCCGTTCCGTTTCTTTTATCGTTTCCATAAAGGTCACGAGCACGCGATCGCGCGTATCCGCTCGAGTGGAAATCGGATCAACGTTTTTCGTTTCTGTTGGAGAATCTTGGATTGTTTGCTTGGTCCCTTCGAATTTGGTCCCCTCTCTCTTTCTCTCTCTCTCTCACACACACACTCTCTTTTTCTCTTTCACACTAACCCTCTATCTCTTTATCTCTCTCACACACACTCTCTCTCACTCTCTCTCTCTTTCTCTCTCACACTCTCTCTCTTTCCCACTTTCTTTCATTCTCTGTTTCCTTTCCACATTTTTCCTTTTTGTTCCGTTTTCTCGCTTCATCAGCGCGATAAGGAGCTGGCCACCGATTCAGCGTTTTATTCGTTACAACGTAAGAAAACACAGACGCCCGGAGTGGAGTAACGTCGATATCTCGAATCGAGGGAGGCTTTATCCGATTGCCCGGTATCGCGTCCGGAGAATTAAGCTTCGGAGGAGCTTCTTGTTCCTGGAAACGATTCGGCGAACGTAGGCAGTATCCGTTTCGTAGCCGTGGAAATGGTTTCGACGCCGACGATATTAGGGGCCAATAGAAAATTATATCTGCCCCTGGTCCGCGTTTCCCTTCATCGTCGTTTTCGGTGCCGTTTCAATCCGTATTAATTTCTGCGAACGTAGGCGATAAACGCCAAGAATGGAGTACTCGGATTCGAAGAGTCGAGGACCGGGCAAATGGTACTCTTTTGTCAGAGTCGATTGGAAAGGAACGTTGCAGAGGGAGGCGAAGAAAATTTGTTTCTAATGGTTCGTTTATGGTTGTGTCTTATAGTTCTATCGGCGAACAGGTATTGTGTGTTATCGAACGGTACGCTCCTGTTATCGGCAATATTATGCGTTAGTTTCTGCGAAGGTGTTAGTTGCTTCAACGTTGTCGAAGACGGTAATTGGAAATCCATATAAGTACTGTATTCCATTGCAGTGGGTATTTATCATCCAGTTATCGTAACGTTATCTTATTGCGATCGTACCGCTATCGTACCGCTACCATATGTTATCACAGTTCTATTATGTTGCCGCGGTATTAATGTAATACAATTACCATAGTTTTATCGTTTCACGCTGTCATGGGATTATCGTGTTACGGTACCTGGTATCGCATTTTACTTGCTAATCATATAGGAGCGGTGACAAATTTTGAACACTTTAAACAGCCCAGTTTTCGGTAATCCATTGCGAACCCTGTTGTTTCCACTTCAGAATACAAATTTCTGTGTAATCTATCGTGAACCTATTTCTTCCGCTTCGAACGACAAATTTTAAGCATTTGAAACAGTCCAATGTTCAATGAACCATCGCGAACCCATTTCTCCCATTTCAAACCACAACTCTCAAATGTTTTAATAATGTGAACCTATTTCTCCTTCTCCAGACTAGAAATATAGAACACTATAAACAATCAACCTGCAATAATCAATTCTTAACCTATTTTTCCTACCTAAGAACACAAGTTTCAAACAGTTCGAACAGTCCACTCTCCGATAATCAATTGTCAACCCATTTCTTCCGCTTCGAACGACAAATTTTAAGCATTTGAAACAATCCGCTGTTCAATGACCCATCTCGAATTCACTTCTCCCATTTCAAACCACAAATCTCAATCATTTTAATAATCCGAACCTATTTCTCCTTTTCCAGACCACAAATTCCAAACGCCACAAAAAATCTACCCCTAATAATCCATTAAAAGTCCATCCCTCCGACTCGAAACGATGAAACGCAGTAGACATCTCCAACAATACGTTCACCTTGCCGAAACATCAAAATTCCTAAGGCACGAGCTACAAACTTGTCGCGCTCCCTCCTGCAATCTTTCCGACATTTCGCGAGCAAGCGAAGAACCACGAAAAAGGAGGAGCTACTCGATGCATCCGCGCATAATTCACGACCATCCTGCGCCACGAATAATTCATGCGGCCGTCCCCCGATCCCGACCGAATCGGCCATAATACAAAGCGACGCGAGACGGAGAGATCGCTCTGGAGAGTGCATCGGCGTGCGAAACCACGCGGGACCAGCCAGGTCCGGCCCTGACGCCGTACCGTGGAACGTTGGAAGGTTGGAACGTTGTTTCCCGATTTTCCTCGAGGTTTCACGCTTATCCGGATTCGCTTTCAGCGGCCGCCAACGCTTCCTACGGAGAAAAGCCAGCCCCGGGCCATTCTCCGTTTTCCGCTCGAACGTCGGCCAACGAGCAGCAGGACCAGCGGCGGTTCTTCGCCTACAACATCCCCTATGTCCTCGCCTCTCCAACCCCTCGCTTTTCCCTGTTTGCTCTCTCGCGTCGCCTGATACGTCGCCTGTGCTTTTCCGTTCGCTCAACTGTGCGACAGAGCCTGTCTCTCCGTCTTCTCTGTCTCTTTCTCTGATCCTATGTTATTCCATCCCTCCGTTCTTCTGTCTCCTCTGTCTCCTCTGTCTCCTCACTTTCCGTCCACCGACATCGGGACTCGAGAAAAACGAAAATGAATATACCTGCTGGACGACAGTTGGCTGACGACTTGTTTCGCTGAATAGATCGCAGCGCAAGGGAAATTTGAAATTTCGTGCTCACTCGAGGACGCGGCGAAAGCGATGATTCGAGTTCTTGTTTTTAATCGCTCGCGGTTGAAAGACGCGGTGGTTTTATGGGATCCGGGTGCGATAGAGACGTGTGACAGTGAACTTACTTGTTAAAGTAATATATTAGGTCATTCCATAATAATTCCGCTAATTTTCACGGTAAGATATTAAGATTTGCATTTATTTTTAGCGTTGATCATTGCTTTCTATGAATTTTTTTATTTGTCGAGTAGTTTCTGGATTCCTTGAAAAAATTCGGGATCTTTTTATCTGAAAATCTTCTTCAGTGCTTATTTCAAGCGCTCGTTATTGTAGAATTTTTGTTGTCGATTAAAAAATGTTACAATAATTGGGAGTAGTAATTGGTTGTAGCGAACGTGGTACGAGTTTCCAATATTAGTTTCCAATTTTAGTTTTTAGGATAACCTAATGTTTCGGACGCTCCAGTTCGAACCTCGGATACAATTTTAACCCATTTGCATTATAAGGAAATATGAAAAGATCTTTACCGCCAATTTTTTTAGAAACCAAATTTAGTTGTTCGGATTAAAAAATACAGACACGCGAGTGTCTAATTTCTATGGACTACGACTATCGTACATTAAAATATAGAAGAAAGTGTAAATTTTCGCGTCCAACGGTGGAAGACATTTTTTCCACACGCGTCTATCTCGTTATTCCTTTCGGTAATCGAAAACATCTCCGACTGGATTAAAATACGAAATTCGAAAATCCAGGTTCGCTGATGCGCGTGACAAAAGTGTAATATTAAACATTTCCGCCCTCATCCTCCGTCCATTTTATTATCCAGCTCCATTTTCTGCTTCTCCCAAGATTCGCTGTACATACGTAGCTACATCACGAGGAACCGTAATCGTTTCAATTTCCATTTCCGAGGGGGTGACAGCGAAGCAACCGGAGGCACGTTTACGAGGCTAAATATCTACCCCGGTCTAGGAAGAATTTTTTTTTTTTCTTTCCTCTCTCTCTGGCAGGAACTACGTGCAATTTCGAGGACCGACTTCCGGGACCTTGGCGCTTCGTTCTCGTACGTTTCGCTGGCAGCGGCGTTATTGCTGCGATATTTCTCCGGGTCGATGCAAAGGAACAGCCTAGTTTCTTCTCGATTACGAGTAAACGAGGAATTTGTCGAGGTCGCGTGGGTAACAAGCGGCAAGCGAAAGGAAACGGACACAGGAGATGAAGAAAAAAAGAAAAAAAACAGAGGAAGCAGGGAACCGGAAGAAGATAAAGATTAAAACGATGGGATCACGGGTGAAAAACAAAAGGAAGTCAGCTTTAGATGAGACGAGGAATGGTTGAAGCTAACAAAAAGAAGAAACAAAAAGGGAAGAAAGGGGAAGGAACGTGCTCGTTTCCGGTGTAATCGTAAGAGCTACTTTGCAGCACGCGACGACTAATGGAGGATCCTTGTAGGACGAGCATGGACGGAGCGACTTTCCAGACGGACCATGAGAATTCGAAATGTTAATACGGAGAGAAAAACTGGTCGAGACGCGACGAACTCCGATGTTTCGCGTTAATCCACAATTTATGCGTCGTTCTGTTCGATAAATCCGCGTTGAATGGCTTACACGAGGAAACGAATGAGCGACCGAGTTAGGAAGTTTCGCACGGGATTGAACTTTCGCTTTGCGTTTTCAAGATCCCTGGTTTTATAATGTACGAGACTCGAATTTTAAACGGGTCGAACTAAGATGTTTTTGACACGTGCTACATAGTTCGTGTTCGTCCCAGAGTATTCGGGAATAATGTTTTAAAATTTCAGATAAAATTGATCGGTTCGGTGGTTCTTGAATTTGCGCGAACATAAAAATTAGTTCTCTCTCTTTGCACAATAATATAGTGAGTATAAATTTTGCATATCTATTCGGACGTTACATGCTGGACATAAATACGTTTTTAGTACACCATCGAATAATTACGGGACACGTACGAATCCGTAAAGTAGTAAATAAACGGTTTTTACTCTTGTTTTGTACACCAGAATAGAATTGTATTTTATAAAATAGTGTCTTCTTGCGGTAGGACATTATTAACGCTTTATCAACCGGTTCATTCGAGAGCGGATACATCGCTAACACCGGCTCGATTTTGGCTATCGTGCGCAAATATAAGCGCCTATTCTTGCAACTCTGTTTTTAAATCAAAATTCGTGAGAGTGCTTAGTATATCGTTTCTCTTATTGTAGGGTAATTAAATTTAATAAAATTTATAATTTTCGTAATGTTAGTATCAAGCAGCAAGCGGTGGATAAACGTTGGCTGTAAAAAGCCGATTAACAGGCTCCCGGTTGGTAAAGTATTAAGGGGACGATTTTTTCGCAACACCTTCGGGAATAAATCGAATCGCAAAAAAATAGCCCGCATACAATGCGTTAAACACAGATGCATACACAATTGTAAAAAAAGAAAAAAAAATTAAGGAAAAAGCGAAGACAAAAAGAACCATCGACCACCCCTTCCAAACACCTTTTGCTTCCAAACACACTCCCGCTCGAACCTAAATTCCTTCACCTCTATAAGTCCCCAAAATACTCGAGAAACCCCAAAATCTCCACGGAACACCCCAATCCGGCTCGAACGAATTTCTCCGTCGAGTTTCCAGCGAATTTCCTCCGCGTCTCCAAAACGCTGAGACACCCTTTCCACCGCCTTGGCACTTCCGCTCGCGTGTTCCTCGAGGAAGACTCACGGAGACCGTTCAACAAATCCGACAGACGCGTTTTTCGCCAACGTTTATGCGCGGTTGCATTCGCATAAATTCCTCGGGACTGGTCCCGACGAGAAAGAGCGAAACGTGCGAGCGCGGAAAAGGGAAGAGGAACCCGGGGGTGGTTTTTTTCCCTCGTCGCGAGCTCCACTTGCGGCTTTTCCCTCGCCCCCTTTCCGAGCCAGTGGTTTCCGATATTCGAGGAGTTGCCGGCGGCGATAGGGGGAATCGTATTGTTTCGTTCGCGAAAGGAATCGACGGCTCGTGTTTATTCGACTCGCTGCCGGAGCAACCGGCTGCATCCTGTAAACGTATTATCGTCCCGTCGAGTGTAACGCCGGTGTGCACTGGTAATTGAAAGGTTTTAATGCACACGGGACTCGCGAAGGAGAATGTTAGCATACGGTGTGGATGGGTGACGGAAATGTTGCGAACGTGGTTGGCGCTGTTCGAGCTTGAGATTCGAGCAACGAGTTTTGTATTGGTTCCCGTGATGCGTTCCTTTCGCGGAGATCGTTCTTTGGTATCGGTGGTTAGTGATTTAACCCAGTCACTGCCAGACATGTTTAGAGCGTCTTGCCCTGGGTGCCGAGGTTTTATTTTAAAGAATGCGTAAAATTTTACAACATATAATAATATTACGCTACTGATATAATATTGTAATGGCATTCACAGTAGTTTTTATTGAAAAGAAAATACCAATAATTCTTAACTCAAATGGCCATTTGAAATTAATCTCGTAGTTGGCAGTCAATGGGTTAATGCTTTGAATAGACTGCTTGTGAAATTATTTGCCGTTTTCGTGCACGTTTGATGAAAAATTAAGCACTTTGTATTATTATTATTATTTATTTTTTTTTTTTTTAAGTAACCACAGGCATTAGCGATAATTATTTACCGTTCCGATACTGTGTTCGATATGAAATATTGTATGTAATTTATGTTTGGTAATTCTCAATTTTGTAAATTGAAAAGCTGCACTTAGAGCTGAAATTAAAGTTTATTACAGATACAGCATGCCGTTATTGTATTTCGTTGAGTTGCTTGTATCGTGTTTTAATTTAATTTAGTTTTAAATTAAATTTCGTCGAAATTGGGAGCTTTTGGATAACACTTGCTCTCCAACGAAAACGTATCGACACAAGTACTGTAATTACCAAAATGGAGGAAATAATTTATCTCAGATATCTGAAGTATCGTGAAAAAAATCGGTAAAAACGATACAAAGTATGGCAAGATTGGTCGTTCGCGATATTTCGTGAAAAAATAAAAACCATGCTCGTCGTTGAATGCACTTTACGACGGTAAGTGATACTGCCAATTAACCACGATTTACAGCATAGTACAGCGACAAATTCCATGTCGGAAGGGCGCTAGGGGGTAGCATCGACGGCCAGGAGTTTATTAAGATCGTTACTTTGACAGAATAGCCAACCATAAACACGGCCAGCGTTCTGTCCGCGTCGTACGAAAAGGCGTCGCGTAAATATCGATTTTTAATTAGCCCAATCCTATTAGGGGAGAAATAGGTAATGACGGTCACTTAAGCTATAATTGCAATAAAATCAAAGCATGAGATTAGGTATTTATTAAAATGTACTTTTCACATAAGTATGCTTGCATACATGTGTGTATGAAAATGGAGAATATAGAAGGCGACAAGGAGGTAGGTAATGGCAGTCATTTAAGCTATAATTGTAATAAAATCAAAATATGAGATCGGATATTTATTAAAATATACTTTTCACGTAAGTATGCATGCATACATGTGTGTGTGAAAATGAAGAATACAGAAGGCGACAAAGAAGTAGGTAATGGCGGTCATTTAAGCTATAACTGTAATAAAATCAAAATATGAGATCGGATATTTATTAAAATATACTTTTCACATAAGTGTGCATGCATACATGTGTGTGTGAAAATGAAGAATACAGAAGGCGACAAGGACGTAGGTAATGACGATAACTTAAGCTATAATTGTAATAAAATTAAAATATGAGATTAGGTATTTATTAAAATGTACTTTTCACATAAGCATGCATGCATACATGTGTGTGTGAAAGTGAAGAATACAAAAGGGGACAAGGAACAGTGAGGGACAGAAATAATTGTGAATCGAAAGAGAGCGGAGAATATGGCGTATTGATTTACGAAATGTATTTTATCGTTTATTAAAAACTGGTTTCACTACGATATCTCCTATGATCATCGTACAATATCATAATCCTGCATAACTGTGAAATAGTGGGTTATGCGTATGTTACGTTGTATCGGTGAAAAGGTGGATTAGATAGTAGAATGCCCTTTAAATGGTAAAGGTACAAAATCACTGTAAGCACTAAACACTAGCTTATGATGACGATATATCGGTTAAAAAGCCGCGTTCGCGTAGTCGCGGTTTAACGGGCCATCATGGCCGCTAAACAATGGACGGGTGCGTCGATGGATCAATTAAACGGTCTATGAATCTAAGTTTAGCTCTATTGAGTTGTACGGCTGCAGACGCGGGTACATCGAGCTTGGCGAACGACGCGCCTGCGTGACAGTAAGCATCCGCGTGTTTCGTTCTTTATGAATTTCTGCTGCGGTACGGTTGTGAATTTTGAAATTATTGCATCGGTTAAACCATCCGTTCGTACACCGTTGAAATTATATACATTATAGAACCTGTGTACACAGCGGTAAACTGTATCGAATCACTGATTCGGAATGCGTTGTGTCTGTCGTACGTTGAGTCTGCATGTTATTCCGCTAATGAGATGATTGGTTTTCTACGATCGATCGTAGTATCGCTGCCGTACTGCTATCATAATGTGGTATCGTATTTGCACGGCGATATTTGATATTATATTGTTATTTAACGTCAAACGCTGCCATATGCTGCCTACATTCTGTCTACATTCGGTTTCTTACAATCGTATCTCAACACTTTTTTATCATCAATCGTACCAAAAGTATATTTTTTAATTTCCAGTCTTGCGTAGAATTATTTCGGGTCAAATGACTCGACGTCGCGTAATTAATCTGTACGTATTTATTTCACCAAAGATATATCTTTTTTATACTTTTTCTAGTTTAGATGGTAGTTAAATTTAAGGTGTACTGATTCTTATTTAAAAAGTGGGTCATCGTTTCTCAATTTATCCTATACGGCATTATAAATGATTACCCATAAATGCAAATATTAATATTATAAATCCATATATATTTACTTTAGCAACTATATTTCTTTTTAGCTTACACGTCAATTAAATTTAGATTGAAAAAGTTTGCTGAAAAAGAGGACCGTTGCTGTCTAATTGACCCTATACGCAGACTCATTATAAATACAAATATTAATATTAGAAATCCATATATATTTACTTTATCAACTATATTTCTTTTTAGCTTAGACGTTGATTAAATTCGCGATATACTGATTTGAAAAAAAAGGGCCATCACTGTCCAACTCACCCTACCTCAAACCCTCTCTTTTATCCACCCCTATCTCTTCCACCAAATACACCCAAATATCCACCTCCTTCACTGATCCCATTGTGAATCCCCAAACACTCCCTCCAAAGAACGAAAACTATCAATCCTTGGATCCTCCTCCAACCTGTCCCCGGTTTCGTGTAAAACAGGCCTAAAGGTCGATCTCCACGCGTCGTCGAGTCTGGCATTATCCGTTCCAACGTCGCGACAGAGAAAAGAAAAGAGACGAAAAGAAGAAAAAAGAAGAAAAAAGAAGAGAAAAGAAGAAAAAAAAAAGATAATCGAACGGAAACTCTGTCGTCCCTTCGAAAGACCAGGATCCTCGACGGGGTCAAAGGTTATCCAAGGGGATTCGTATGCACCCTGCAGTGTGTGCAGTCCCAGGGAACGTGACCTTCGATACCTTTCGAAAGATGATTGCTCCCGATGAGGATCGTCGAACACGCCGAGCCACGAAAATAACGAGTCGGCTGGAAGGAAAAAAAAAAAAGATGCACGAGGACGACGTCGGGACAGCCAGGTTGATTGCTTCATCGCGGTCCACGGATCAAACGGATCGGGAATTGAAACGCAGCTTGGCGTTACTTAGATTAGCTTTGTGGCCGCGGAGAAACACAGCGACGCTTGGATGATCAATGTGATTGGATTCGTTGGTTCGAATTTGATTCAAGATGAGAATATTCTTTTTAGTTTGTTGGTTTTTCCTGAATTTTTCAAACATCCCATACGTGACAATTTTTTATTTTTTTTTTTTATTTTTAAAGTGTAAAGTTTCGTCGATGACAGCGCGCAATCTCTGGAAATCTTCGTTTGAATTTAAGACTCTTGTAAATCTTGAACACTGTTCCAATTCGAAACTTGTAACCTGGTTCACCCAAACTCTGTACATTCCTACTCGACTCTTAATTCATCGTGTACACGGAATTCATTCAAACGGATATTTCAGACGAAATGGTACAGTTCGAGTAATCGCTCGATCTCTTCTGCAATCTACACAGTACGGTATGAGCGCTATTTATCTTTGCGTGTCTCTTATATTCTCACTTGCGTTCTATGACCAATATTTAATCTTAGAAAAAATTTAATCTCTTGATCGCTCGTTTCGTACGAAACAAGCTTTTGTCTAATTTATTTGTCGCTAGGACCACCGATGATTAACCCTTTGCGCTCCTAAATTTTTCTAAGTTTCACAGGACTAATGTTGAAACTTAAAGTGTTGTTTTGACAAGAAATTTTATTTATTTTTTATCCATTTTATTAGTAATATTTTTATATATTTTTAAGAATATTCTTAACTAAAAAAAAATATATGCTATTCTATTCATACTACAGTTAGTACCAATTTTCTCTAATTAAAGTTACAATTTTTTCCATAGCAGTCGCAGAAAATAAAAGTTCGGTCGAAAGAAAGACTTTTAACTAAATAAGTATTCATGACGAATTTATAATAAAAAATTAACCGTCTAAATTTTTTCTATCATTTTTTCCCTATCGACCAGAAAAATCATTTTTATCGGTCTATCGTACCCTGCATACAGTTTCCATCACTCTGTTCAACATCAAGTGGTTAATAACAAGTCTATAAGATTTCTTTAAGTTCTTCGGCATTGCGACGCTGTGTGTTTTTATTGTTATTATTATTTTTTTTTATTTTTGTGTTCCACGAGGGTATGAAAGACTTTGATTCAATGTAACACTCCGTAGACACCATAACGTTATACCCTTCGAGGTTTTATTTCCGAAACGTTCTATATCCCCCAGCAGTGTGCTTCTATATGTATCACACAGCACCCCGTATCTCTCGGCGTACTCCCTGACACTCCGCAGCACACTCTCTGCACTCCGTTACTCTTTGCCTTCCACCCTGAAACTCGGGGCTCGTCTGATACTCTGCAGCAGCCTGCACTCGCGAAAACTTTCTGATTCTCTCTCTCTCTCTCTCTTTCTTTCTCTCTCTCTCTCTGAAGCTTTGCACCCTCCCACATCTCCCGTCATTCGTCCGTAACGCTTCGATTCTAGCGGTTCGGGCAACGTCTCTGGCTATCGATCCCGAAATCCTGTGTGGAGTTCAGATCTGGGTGGAAAAGATCTAAATTGGTTGAAATTTGGGGAACTAAATTGTATCGCGGGAAAAATTCACTTCTGCTTAGTAAATTGTTTCTCAATTCCTTCTTTTGTGAATTCACGGGAGATTTCGAGGTGCAAAATTGTATTTAACGCGAGTAACATGGAAATATGTACAGAATTTACGAGTTGTAGCGCTTCTGGTAATACCCAGTAGGTGAAATAATTTTGTAACGAGGTTTGGGAATTCGATGCTATTTTTCTTATTTTGTAGTCAACGTTATCAATCCATTTGCGATATAATTTTTAGTAATTAAACGGGAATCTCCTTAAAAAAAAAATTCCCCAAATATCTATCATTGTTAAAATTAATCTCTTTCCACTACAACAATTTTTAGTCATTAAAACACAGTTCTCTCTCCCATAAAAAATTGCCCAAAAGCCTATCGCCGTTATGATCAACTTACACCAAAAAAATTTTCAGTCATTGAAAAACAATCTCCATATAAAAAATTCTCCAAAAACCTATTATTGTCATGATACATCAATTTCCGCTAAAACAATTTTTACTTCTTAAAAGTCAATTCCACCCTATCGCCCGAAGAAAAGAAAATTTTCCAAGAAGTATTTCAGGAAAGAGTTGAAACATCCAGCGTATGTACACGTTAGGGTTGTTGGTCCACGCGAGGTCGTCGAGGCAAGTGCGATTAACCAGGTTCACGCTTCTCCGCACTGCGGTGCTCGGTCGACGGAAGGTGAGAAAGAGAAGAAGACCGAGGATCCCTCTTCGCTGTCTTCTGTCTGCTCCTCTACCCTCGTAGCTGCAGGGGTTGAAAGGTTATCCGGGTGAGCGTGGCACATACAACACGTACGCGGACCCCTGAAATTGTCCCCTGGGACGCGTGACCTTCGACTTCCGGCGGAAATTAAGGAAAGCTCCGCTGCAATTTCTAAACGCGGCCTAATTGTCCGACATAAATTACGCTCGTGCTGGCTTCTGCTGTTCGATGCAAGGGTTGAACGGTCAGGTTTGGGTTAGGTAATGATTCAAACTTGCTTTAAACTTGCTCTGCAAATTAGAGTTTGGATTTTCTTTTTCCTTATTGGTTTTTTGGGTTTTTTTACTTTTCTCTTATTTATTTATTTATTATTATTATTTTTTTTTTTCTTTTTTTTTGCTACCGATAAAAATAAAATATTGAAGAGAAATTCGGGGCATCTGTTATTTTAGCTCCGTACTTTCGAGGTAATAGGGATTTATAAATTAATGAGAAAGAAGCTTCGTCGAAATTGGGTGAAATTACAATTTCACGAAGTTTGATCGCCAGGGTCGATGAATAATTGCAATTAGAATTTCATTACGGGACTACTTAAAATTGAAGGAATCGTTGAAGCGGACCACTCCTCAACAAACTATCCGGAAGAGCGCTTTATGAGATATTTCAAACTTCCCGGTAAGACTCGCGCTTTATTCGGGGATCTCGTAATTTCGGTCATTTCGTGAAACGTTTCTTTACAATTCTCCGTGCCAAGTTGCAGCTGTTTATTACATATTAGAGAAATTGCAGTTCGCGTTATTGAAAATTTTTACCTAAATTATCCACTTTGACCGTCGTTTTTTTTTTCTATCCTTAATATGTTAAGCGTTTCGCCATTTTTGGTTCACTTTTCATTAGACTACGATGCGAATTCAAAGACATTTTGAAAAAAAAATAGATTTTTTAATTTTTTTTCGAGATCCGTATCGTGTCAAAATTTTATAAAAATCGGCACGCGTCAACTCCGCAATATTCCTTGTAAGTATGAATTTAAGTTCTGCAAATGAGTTTCGTAGAAGGATTAGACTTCGAGTATTGGCTTTGAGTTTCAAAACTGAGTTCCAAAGATGGATCAGAGTTCTGATACCAACTTCGAGTTTCAAGATCAAGTTCTGAAAACAAATTAGAGTTCGGGCGGTAAGTTCAGATTTCAAAGTAGAGTTTCAGAGATGAATTTCAGTTGCGACGATAAAGCTAAGTTCCAAAACTGAGTTCTTCGTATTAACTTTCAGTTCCGAAATTAAGTGGCGCAGACTGATTACGATCCTAATACCGACATTCGGCTCCAAAATAGTGTGTCGAAGATGGATCAGACTTCGGAAAATAAATTACAACTCCATTGATAAGTTTGGACCTCGAAACGGAACTTCGAAAGCGAATTTGAAATTCAAACGATGAAACTGAATCCCAGAATTAACTTTCTCTTGCACAGCCCACTAACCATCGCTCCAAAAATTTTATCATCTCTTTCAATGCTTCGTTAGCGAACCAAGTACGGTACTTCGCGCGATAAAGCGGACACTCGCGAGTCGATTGATCGCTCGGAGAATAAATTCCATAAAAAAAAAAAAAGAAAAAAAGTAAAAAAGAAATACAAAGTACATTCCGAATGATTTTCGATGCGAACAGGGATGAAACGTGCCATCGGCGAGTCGAAACGATGGAGATGCGTTTGGGCCACGTATCGTTTCTATACCGTCGCTGAATGGTTAATGTCTCGAAATTGAATCTGTTGCTCTCGTGAAACGACTTTTATTGGGGCGTGTTAGCATATGGTCGGCAGCATTTCGATGTAACGGCAAAATGTAAATCGGTTTTTTTTTTTTTTTTCCTTTTATGCTACATGTTCGAATGACGAACGACAGTTGGTGGCTGATCGATTGGTGCAAAACTGAAACCATTAAATAGCAGGGAAACAGGTCGACAAGATGGCGTCTCGATTAAACTATGGATTCATAGTTCACTCGCAGACGTATGTAGATTATTATATTTGACACAGATAGCGATGTACCCGCTCGATCATAGATTCGTGGATCTCTGTACTCGTGTTTACTGATTCTATTCAACAAAGTTCCTATTCACCTATGGATCTACAGATTAAACCTCCGAGATAGGCAGTGATGCCGTGCATCGAAATTTCCATGGAACTGTGGACTTACGGATTACTGTGTTTAATATACGCTGATTCTATTCATCGAAATCCCTATTAAAGTTCAGATTTATCAATAACAGTATTTGGTGGATCTATCGGTAGCAATATTATGAAATACTGCATTGTATAAATTAGTACAGTAATTCGTCGAGTAAACAATATTGAATCTCTGCTTGTAGGGTAGACCGAGGCGGATCGGATCAAGATAATATTAATCAAAAAGAAACACTTGTAAATTTGAAACAATTTTTTTTTCAATCTTCAAATTAAATGGGTATTACTTACGAATGATCGTAATACAAAAATTAACTTTCTTAATTTTTATTATCTTTTCACTGTCAAACGGAAATCCATCCCATTCGCCTCGGTTCATCCTATAATAATCGTAATAGCGATTGGAAAAATTTTTTTATAAAATCACAGATCGCTTTATGGCAGCATATCTGGCGCCACACCTCTACCGGAATAAATAGTTTCAGTTAGTTTAGTCCAGCCCTAAGAAATGGGTGAGTGTCGCGCGAAAGATTATTCGAGTGGATGTTTGCGTGATCGGTTCTCGGAATGCTTGAGAAACGTGTGACCGCATCGATGAATGTTTGGTTTAGAGCGAGAATAGATAGGTATGAAAGAAGAAAGAATGATCTTTGGAAAATGCGTCGGTGGATTGATGTTGTACGAATTTCTAGTCATAGACGAGAGCTCGACGAGAGCGGTCTCGCGAGTATAGCGAGGGTTAAGCAGAACACCCGGAGCAGTATAAATGAAAACGGACAACCAAGCGATCCCGGTTCGTCCTTCCTTTCTACCACAGTTTACTGTTTATATTATTTTTTACCATTTATGTAAATTAGTATCCACCTATATTATGCGTCCTAGAGTTATTGGCCAGTCCAGTAACAGGTCCACAACCACGTGTATTAAATATTATGTCCACACGCCAGTGTTTGTCCCGCAAACGCCTATGTCAATGTGTCTATTACATAGCGAACCTATATATCGGCAAACTTGCTCCGTGTTTAGTCCACGTAACAGTGGCCCTACCGAACTATGGTGGGCCTGCAGATTATCGTGTCCATTACCGAGCTCTCCCATACAGCTGTGGTTTTATTGAACCGTGGATTCGTAGATTATTATTCCCATTAGCCGAGCTTCTACCATAGTGGCAGTTTTATTGAATCGAGGACACGCAGAGACCGTTATATTCATTGTACGCGTGTAGCAGCGTTTCGATATAGCAATGATTACGCTTAACCGTGAACAATTCAGGTTATTATATTCGTTTCGACGTGCAGCTGTGTAATTTTAGTTCTATTAACTTGTAGCATTCAAATTATGGGCTTAAGGCTACCTAATGCTTTGTTTGTGCAACAGAGATCCCACCGTATCGCCCCGTCCTTTTTATTCTGAATTTCTGTTTCTTTGTTTTATCAATCCGTTGTTTTGGTATTCGGTATTGTTTCGCGCTCTCTATTTCAACATCTCTTTACTCGGTTTAGTTAATTTATTAATTAAGCGTTGTTCTCCGTCCGTAGTGCACCAACGTACAGCGGAAAATGAAAATACGAACGAAAAGATACGACTCAATTTTTTATTTCACAAGGTATCGTAGCCGAACCAATTCTACCTCTTCGAAGAGAAAATTTCAGCCACGAAGGCTCCCCAAATTTCTAAAGTCTGCCGCTATTGGCGGAGACACTCGGCGGCGGGGTGGTTCGAGGGTAGCTCTTCCTTAAAGCTAACGTTGGTCCAGGACCACCGACATCGGAGGAAACGGACCTTGATAATAACCAGACCAACACGTTTCAATATTATTCTTCCTGGCTTATTTTAATTTACCTTTGTTTATTTATTCAATAATCTATCGCTTCGAGCTTCAATATTATTCCGTACGATTTGTTTTAATCTTTCTTTCGCTGGCCGACTCTTTCAACGATTATTCGCTATTACGCTATGATTTGAACGGTTCTTAAATAAATTTTCCACAATTGCGTTTAATTGCACCCCTCTGGATCGCGAAATTCCATAGCTGTCGAGCAATCGCGCTAATCGGATCAAAAAGTAAGCCCGCGGATAGCGTACCGCGATTCTTATCGCTAAAACGTACGCGTTAATTCCTCATAATTAGAAGGTCGGCGTCGACGAGCACAGGTGTAGCCAGGAAATCAGGAAGGAAGCAAAGGAACCGACGCGCCGGCGAGATAAGGCGGGACGACGAACGAGTGGAGGCAACTGTAATTTCGCGGTACACGTGCTCTCCACTCCATCGTGTTGGGTCGATACAAACCGAGCCAACGGAAGATACTAATCTCTGCGCTCACGGAACTTTTTCTTCCCGTACGAGTTGCTTTCCTGGCTCGGTTCTCCGGCTTCCAACTCGTGAATGATCTTACGAGGTGACCATGCTCGCATTTTTCCCTTTTACTTTCACAATTTTCTCTTCGTCGCAATTTTTCTTCCATTTTCGCATGAATTTTGTTTTTTTTTCTTTCTTTTTCTTTTTTTTTCGTTTTCCTCTATTCATTCCGTTTTACACTTTTTCTGGACGTTCTGGTTTTTGTCGTCCTCGTGAATTCGTATTTTTCGTCCCTTTTTCTGTTTCTTAAAAGCGTGTCTCTATGCTTTCGTTGGATGCTTCGGTTCGTTTTATCATTTCTCTTATTGGATTCCCTCGATTTCTTTGTCCGAATTATTTTTCATCCGATTATGTTTTTAATTCCTTTTCTTACTCTCTATTCTATCAATTTTCTTTCCTTTCTTTTTAATTTTCCTCTCCTCCCTTTTTCAGTTCCATTCGCTGGGAATACCAGTTGTGCCGACACGGACACTCGGAAACGCGCGACGCTTTAAAAAAGTGTAGAATGTAAAGTTTGACAAACTTTGCGTGTTAATAAACTGTTGCGTAATTTTCGTATATTTTCGTGGGTAAACGACGAAACGATGCGCGCTGTCTCCGTGACGAAGACAGAGCTTTTTTCCCCGGTTACGCGCGCGACGAGCAATTTCCGCAACAACGTAAGAACGAACAGTCGACTCTGCGAACGCACAGAATCAGAAAATCGGTCGTTTTCATCTTAACGCTTAGCCAACCGAATGGGGAGATCTCCTCCTTTTTAAATAAATCGCTGAGTGACTTAATTGGGAGATATTTCATCTCTTCTTTGACAACGTGCAGTCATTTTATTTCTTATTTATTTTTTATTTAACACGTTGACCGCAAATTGTTTCTCCTACAGAACCACGGTGATCGTTTATAATTGTAAAAATTAAACGGATATTGATAGTTAATGAATTTTGATCATCATCATCGCTATTAGAAAATACTTTGAAATAAAATATGCTACTATTGCACTATTCGGCAATAAAAAATTTTCATTAGAAGATAAAATATGAAAGATTAATTTTTATCGAATCTTCCATCTACCAGTATGGCGTCCTGAGTAAAACTTACGATTTCGGCGTTGCAGTCAACGTATTAATGGTACCAAATTCCATTTATCGTCTTCGTGGCAAGCGCGGTTATCCAAGCGTTAATAAAACTCGCATCGAAGAACAAAAAGTAGTGCCCAATTACACGTACAACCACAGTTCGCGACAAATTTTTTTGTTAATTGTGTTTGAAGTTGGCCAAAGGAAATATCTTAATATTTCACCAACGCGGTGCATCGAATTGTTTTCCCTCTTTGTTTTGCCTCTCTCTGTTTAGATCCTGCTCCGTTTCCTCTGGTATTCTAAGTCCTCCTTCCCCGAATTTTCCTCCATCCCTCCTTATCTATATCTTCGTCGGTCCGTCGAGATAACGCCGCTCTCGAATGACCTTTCGTCGGAAGTTACGCCTTTGGTGCTCGCGTTCTTTCACGAGGGGTGAAGCGTTTCCGCCTCGGTGCTCGCCTTTTCTTCCTTTTCCTCCTTTTCCTCCTTTTCTCTTTGGTAATTTATACCACCGTGCTTTCCCTACCACCCTTGGAATGCACACTCGCGACCATCCGCACCCTCCAATCCCTGGCGCAGCTTTACGAGCATCACTCGTTGAAACTAATGCCATCGAACGCGGAGATTGGATATCGAGGAACGCGATGGAAATTGTTGCGGACACACTGGCAGTGTTTGATTCGTTCGCAAAGAAATAAATCAAAGGGGAAATAAATTAGTAGGAGATCTCTGTGAGATTAATACTGAAACTACCAGAGCGGTCAAAATGACCGGCTTGTAATTTCTCGTAGAAACTTTATTTTACAATGATGCAGGTTTACAACTTGGGGGATTTTTCGTGATTTTCTGCAAAATACATAGATAAAGATTTGTTTTTCTTACGTTGCGTACTTTTTAGAATAGCTAGAACATATATCATTTTTATTTCTTGCGGTACAAATAGGTCTGCTTTAATCGTCGGTAGTTTTAGTGTTAAAGAGAAAATTAAGTTTTTGTGTTCGTAATGAACAGGATGTCTAGAAATACTAATTCTTTTTTTTAGATATTGTGTATTGAAAATATGGTATATCTTGGATTATAATTATTAAATATATTGTATTTTATACACTAAATTGGTACTGTAAATAACCTGTGTTTTGAATATGCGAAATATGTTATATTCTAACAATTTCCTTCGTATTCTTCTTCTCGCGAAGATATTTAAGTCGCGTTGTTCAGAATTCACATTCGTAATCACTACTCTTCAAGATCTAAAGAGGTATAGTTATATTAGCTATTGCAGTTATTCCTTCAACCCCGTTCTACCGTTTCTCGAAATATTTCAGGAAAAGTTCCGACCCCCGAAGATTCCTCGAGACAATCGAAACAGTTGAAATTCTCGAGTCTTAAATAAAATTCAACTCTATTATGCCGTTTTGGAAAATACTTGAAGAAAATTTTCAATGCTCAAAAAATAAAGAATCCTGAAATCTTGAATAAAATTTCACCCGTTTCTACCGTTTTTAAAAATGCTCCACGAAAATTTCCGATCCTCAAAAAATTCCTCCAGACAATCGAAAAATTAAAAATCCTGAAATCTTAAGTAAAAAATCCTCGAATCGTAAATAAAATTCCAGCCGGTTCTACCGTTTTTAAAAATACTCCAGGAAAATTTCCGATCCTCAAAAAATTCCTCCAAACAACCGAGAAACTAAAAATCCTCAAATCTAAAATAAAATCCCACGTCGTTCTACTATTTTTAAAAATATTTCAGAAAAGCTTGCAGTGCACCAAAGATTGCACGGAACAACCGAAGTACTAAAATCCCTTAAATCTTAAATAAACCTCCGCGTCGTTCTACCATTTTCCAATACTTTAAGAATCTCCCAAGGATTCGTCGAGAAACCTGAAACGCTAAAAAAAATCCTCAAATTGTAAATAAAATTCGTCGCGATAGAAAATTTTCTCATGCTCGACTAAAAATGATCGCGAAAGAAAAGCTGAAATTGTTTCGCGAGACAGAAGAGCAAGCCAACGATTAAAACGTGTGTTCACAAACAAAATGGCGCCCTTTTTGTACGTCTTACTAAATGCACAAGCTTATATAAGATAATACCCTGGAAAAAATTCATAATTTTCGGACGGACGCTCTTTACCGTGTTTTAAATGCCAGAAGCTCGCCTCGGGAGGCTGACTTTATTGTCACTCGGAAACTTCCTTTCTTTTCTTTTCTTCTAATTCTGCATCAGAGGAACGCGTGTCTGCTCGCGATAACGCCGCGCGAAAAGATTCGTTCGCGGGTTTTCAAGTGTATTTATGATTGTACTTTTATAGCTTTATGGTTCCGGGTAAGTCTTCCGTTCTGGTTAGAGGTTTCCGGTTGTTTTCCCCCGTGAAGTTTTTCCGGTGTCCGTTTTATCATCGATTGTTCGCGCGGTTGTTAATTATCGAACCTGATGACAAGTCTGAGACGATATATCTTTAAAATCCGTGTCCGTGGAATTAGTGACTTTGTTGAAAGTAATAAAATATTGTGGAATTTGTTGAACGTTACTTTGGAATAATTATAAAAATTGTAGATCAGTGGCGAACTTTGGAATGAAAATTTTAACTAGAATACCAAATGTTAGTCGATGTTACTTAAGAAAAGTTCAGATTAAAAGTTGGAAGAAGAAGAAAAAGCACACACTTGCAGAGGGTAGATTTATATTATAATTTTTGAATAATAGAAATAAATTATTCTGTTCGTTATACGTGTCTTTTGCGTATTTATACTGCTAATGTCATTTTGCATCGTGTATGTAAATTTGTATCAACACGTTGCTTGCCGTTCAGAGAGATCTCTCATTTTCAGCTGCACCATTCTAAATTAATACTGCACTTTTATGCTACCGTTCACGGAACTTTATTCCGCAATACACTTAGAAAAATGAAATTATGTTTATTTTCATGCTTCGTGTTAATTATTCCCGTAACGTAGGATTCTTTGAAAATGATTCTTGATACCTTAAGAAATACCTAATTAAGTGTAACTCGCGCGGTTGACAATGCGTTAATTTCTATTATATATTTCGAGATATTTAACGAGTTGATTCGTCCTCTCGTTGCTATCGCTTCTTGTTTACTCCGAAGTTAATTATTCATTCGCCGTCTTTATTCGTCACTTCAATCCAAAGAACAAAGAAAAAAAGACGATTAAGAAGAAATTGGAATCGAATAAGAAAAAAAGGATCGTTAAGAAGAAATCAGAATCAAATAAAAAAATAAAACCATCAGGAAATCGGAATGAAGTAAGAAAAAAAAACTACCATGAAGAAATCGGAATCGGATAAGAGGGAAAAAAAACACCAATACTGTTCAGAAATGATATTAAAAATGAAGCAAAGCGAAGTTTTCACGCTCGAGCGACAAATTGCTCTGGATTAATTAGAATGTGTTCGCGAGTTCAGCATTTTAAGCAGTCCAACTCCGCGCGGTGGCTTAAATTATTTACCGAAGCAGCTGGATCCGGAGGAAATTCTAAGCGAGCAAAGAGAATATTAAAGTCTCGCTTCGTTCTACGCGCGATCTCGCACCTAAGGCTGTTTCCGCTGTGTCCCGCCAACTTTGTGCTTTTTCATCCGCGATATACGATGATGATAGAACACTGGAAAACACGCTCGGCTACGCTGACAAATTATAATTTATTACGCGTGTCTTGTGGATCTTAATGTTATACAATTTACTGTAAAAAAAACTGCAACTGAAAACAAATTAGTTTTAGTAGTTTTAATTGAAGAGCTCTGTTTTTTTTTTTTTTTTTTTT
>SMSQ01026103.1:126133-143120 GCA_019453375.1 Ctenoplectra terminalis
TTTCTATCATTTTTTCCCTATCGACCAGAAAAATCATTTTTATCGGTCTATCGTACCCTGCATAAAGTTTCCATCACTCTGTTCAACATCAAGTGGTTAATAACAAGTCTATAAGATTTCTTTAAGTTCTTCGGCATTGCGACGCTGTGTGTTTTTATTGTTATTATTATTTTTTTTTATTTTTGTGTTCCACGAGGGTATGAAAGACTTTGATTCAATGTAACACTCCGTAGACACCATAACGTTATACCCTTCGAGGTTTTATTTCCGAAACGTTCTATATCCCCCAGCAGTGTGCTTCTATATGTATCACACAGCACCCCGTATCTCTCGGCGTACTCCCTGACACTCCGCAGCACACTCTCTGCACTCCGTTACTCTTTGCCTTCCACCCTGAAACTCGGGGCTCGTCTGATACTCTGCAGCAGCCTGCACTCGCGAAAACTTTCTGATTCTCTCTCTCTCTCTCTCTGAAGCTTTGCACCCTCCCACATCTCCCGTCATTCGTCCGTAACGCTTCGATTCTAGCGGTTCGGGCAACGTCTCTGGCTATCGATCCCGAAATCCTGTGTGGAGTTCAGATCTGGGTGGAAAAGATCTAAATTGGTTGAAATTTGGGAAACTAAATTGTATCGCTGGAAAAATTCACTTCTGCTTAGTAAATTGTTTCTCAATTCCTTCTTTTGTGAATTCACGGGAGATTTCGAGGTGCAAAATTGTATTTAACGCGAGTAACATGGAAATATGTACAGAATTTACGAGTTGTAGCGCTTTTTGTAATACCCAGTAGGTGAAATAATTTTGTAACGAGGTTTGGGAATTCGATGCTATTTTTCTTATTTTGTAGTCAACGTTATCAATCCATTTGCGATATAATTTTTAGTAATTAAACGGGAATCTCCTTAAAAAAAAATTTCCCAAATATCTATCATTGTTAAAATTAATCTCTTTCCACTACAACAATTTTTAGTCATTAAAACACAGTTCTCTCTCCCATAAAAAATTGCCCAAAAGCCTATCGCCGTTATGATCAACTTACACCAAAAGAATTTTCAGTCATTGAAAAACAATCTCCATATAAAAAATTCTCCAAAAACCTATTATTGTCATGATACATCAATTTCCGCTAAAACAATTTTTACTTCTTAAAAGTCAATTCCACCCTATCGCCCGAAGAAAAGAAAATTTTCCAAGAAGTATTTCAGGAAAGAGTTGAAACATCCAGCGTATGTACACGTTAGGGTTGTTGGTCCACGCGAGGTCGTCGAGGCAAGTGCGATTAACCAGGTTCACGCTTCTCCGCACTGCGGTGCTCGGTCGACGGAAGGTGAGAAAGAGAAGAAGACCGAGGATCCCTCTTCGCTGTCTTCTGTCTGCTCCTCTACCCTCGTAGCTGCAGGGGTTGAAAGGTTATCCGGGTGAGCGTGGCACATACAACACGTACGCGGACCCCTGAAATTGTCCCCTGGGACGCGTGACCTTCGACTTCCGGCGGAAATTAAGGAAAGCTCCGCTGCAATTTCTAAACGCGGCCTAATTGTCCGACATAAATTACGCTCGTGCTGGCTTCTGCTGTTCGATGCAAGGGTTGAACGGTCAGGTTTGGGTTAGGTAATGATTCAAACTTGCTTTAAACTTGCTCTGCAAATTAGAGTTTGGATTTTCTTTTTCCTTATTGGTTTTTTGGGTTTTTTTACTTTTCTCTTATTTATTTATTTATTATTATTATTTTTTTTNAAAAAAAAATTCCCCAAATATCTATCATTGTTAAAATTAATCTCTTTCCACTACAACAATTTTTAGTCATTAAAACACAGTTCTCTCTCCCATAAAAAATTGCCCAAAAGCCTATCGCCGTTATGATCAACTTACACCAAAAGAATTTTCAGTCATTGAAAAACAATCTCCATATAAAAAATTCTCCAAAAACCTATTATTGTCATGATACATCAATTTCCGCTAAAACAATTTTTACTTCTTAAAAGTCAATTCCACCCTATCGCCCGAAGAAAAGAAAATTTTCCAAGAAGTATTTCAGGAAAGAGTTGAAACATCCAGCGTATGTACACGTTAGGGTTGTTGGTCCACGCGAGGTCGTCGAGGCAAGTGCGATTAACCAGGTTCACGCTTCTCCGCACTGCGGTGCTCGGTCGACGGAAGGTGAGAAAGAGAAGAAGACCGAGGATCCCTCTTCGCTGTCTTCTGTCTGCTCCTCTACCCTCGTAGCTGCAGGGGTTGAAAGGTTATCCGGGTGAGCGTGGCACATACAACACGTACGCGGACCCCTGAAATTGTCCCCTGGGACGCGTGACCTTCGACTTCCGGCGGAAATTAAGGAAAGCTCCGCTGCAATTTCTAAACGCGGCCTAATTGTCCGACATAAATTACGCTCGTGCTGGCTTCTGCTGTTCGATGCAAGGGTTGAACGGTCAGGTTTGGGTTAGGTAATGATTCAAACTTGCTTTAAACTTGCTCTGCAAATTAGAGTTTGGATTTTCTTTTTCCTTATTGGTTTTTTGGGTTTTTTTACTTTTCTCTTATTTATTTATTTATTATTATTATTTTTTTTTTTCTTTTTTTTTGCTACCGATAAAAATAAAATATTGAAGAGAAATTCGGGGCATCTGTTATTTTAGCTCCGTACTTTCGAGGTAATAGGGATTTATAAATTAATGAGAAAGAAGCTTCGTCGAAATTGGGTGAAATTACAATTTCACGAAGTTTGATCGCCAGGGTCGATGAATAATTGCAATTAGAATTTCATTACGGGACTACTTAAAATTGAAGGAATCGTTGAAGCGGACCACTCCTCAACAAACTATCCGGAAGAGCGCTTTATGAGATATTTCAAACTTCCCGGTAAGACTCGCGCTTTATTCGGGGATCTCGTAATTTCGGTCATTTCGTGAAACGTTTCTTTACAATTCTCCGTGCCAAGTTGCAGCTGTTTATTACATATTAGAGAAATTGCAGTTCGCGTTATTGAAAATTTTTACCTAAATTATCCACTTTGACCGTCGTTTTTTTTTTCTATCCTTAATATGTTAAGCGTTTCGCCATTTTTGGTTCACTTTTCATTAGACTACGATGCGAATTCAAAGACATTTTGAAAAAAAAATAGATTTTTTAATTTTTTTTCGAGATCCGTATCGTGTCAAAATTTTATAAAAATCGGCACGCGTCAACTCCGCAATATTCCTTGTAAGTATGAATTTAAGTTCTGCAAATGAGTTTCGTAGAAGGATTAGACTTCGAGTATTGGCTTTGAGTTTCAAAACTGAGTTCCAAAGATGGATCAGAGTTCTGATACCAACTTCGAGTTTCAAGATCAAGTTCTGAAAACAAATTAGAGTTCGGGCGGTAAGTTCAGATTTCAAAGTAGAGTTTCAGAGATGAATTTCAGTTGCGACGATAAAGCTAAGTTCCAAAACTGAGTTCTTCGTATCAACTTTCAGTTCCGAAATTAAGTGGCGCAGACTGATTACGATCCTAATACCGACATTCGGCTCCAAAATAGTGTGTCGAAGATGGATCAGACTTCGGAAAATAAATTACAACTGCATTGATAAGTTTGGACCTCGAAACGGAACTTCGAAAGCGAATTTGAAATTCAAACGATGAAACTGAATCCCAGAATTAACTTTCTCTTGCACAGCCCACTAACCATCGCTCCAAAAATTTTATCATCTCTTTCAATGCTTCGTTAGCGAACCAAGTACGGTACTTCGCGCGATAAAGCGGACACTCGCGAGTCGATTGATCGCTCGGAGAATAAATTCCATAAAAAAAAAAAAAGAAAAAAAGTAAAAAAGAAATACAAAGTACATTCCGAATGATTTTCGATGCGAACAGGGATGAAACGTGCCATCGGCGAGTCGAAACGATGGAGATGCGTTTGGGCCACGTATCGTTTCTATACCGTCGCTGAATGGTTAATGTCTCGAAATTGAATCTGTTGCTCTCGTGAAACGACTTTTATTGGGGCGTGTTAGCATATGGTCGGCAGCATTTCGATGTAACGGCAAAATGTAAATCGGTTTTTTTTTTTTTTTTTCCTTTTATGCTACATGTTCGAATGACGAACGACAGTTGGTGGCTGATCGATTGGTGCAAAACTGAAACCATTAAATAGCAGGGAAACAGGTCGACAAGATGGCGTCTCGATTAAACTATGGATTCATAGTTCACTCGCAGACGTATGTAGATTATTATATTTGACACAGATAGCGATGTACCCGCTCGATCATAGATTCGTGGATCTCTGTACTCGTGTTTACTGATTCTATTCAACAAAGTTCCTATTCACCTATGGATCTACAGATTAAACCTCCGAGATAGGCAGTGATGCCGTGCATCGAAATTTCCATGGAACTGTGGACTTACGGATTACTGTGTTTAATATACGCTGATTCTATTCATCGAAATCCCTATTAAAGTTCAGATTTATCAATAACAGTATTTGGTGGATCTATCGGTAGCAATATTATGAAATACTGCATTGTATAAATTAGTACAGTAATTCGTCGAGTAAACAATATTGAATCTCTGCTTGTAGGGTAGACCGAGGCGGATCGGATCAAGGTAATATTAATCAAAAAGAAACACTTGTAAATTTGAAACAATTTTTTTTTCAATCTTCAAATTAAATGGGTATTACTTACGAATGATCGTAATACAAAAATTAACTTTCTTAATTTTTATTATCTTTTCACTGTCAAACGGAAATCCATCCCATTCGCCTCGGTTCATCCTATAATAATCGTAATAGCGATTGGAAAAATTTTTTTATAAAATCACAGATCGCTTTATGGCAGCATATCTGGCGCCACACCTCTACCGGAATAAATAGTTTCAGTTAGTTTAGTCCAGCCCTAAGAAATGGGTGAGTGTCGCGCGAAAGATTATTCGAGTGGATGTTTGCGTGATCGGTTCTCGGAATGCTTGAGAAACGTGTGACCGCATCGATGAATGTTTGGTTTAGAGCGAGAATAGATAGGTATGAAAGAAGAAAGAATGATCTTTGGAAAATGCGTCGGTGGATTGATGTTGTACGAATTTCTAGTCATAGACGAGAGCTCGACGAGAGCGGTCTCGCGAGTATAGCGAGGGTTAAGCAGAACACCCGGAGCAGTATAAATGAAGACGGACAACCAAGCGATCCCGGTTCGTCCTTCCTTTCTACCAGAGTTTACTGTTTATATTATTTTTTACCATTTATGTAAATTAGTATCCACCTATATTATGCGTCCTAGAGTTATTGGCCAGTCCAGTAACAGGTCCACAACCACGTGTATTAAATATTATGTCCACACGCCAGTGTTTGTCCCGCAAACGCCTATGTCAATGTGTCTATTACATAGCGAACCTATATATCGGCAAACTTGCTCCGTGTTTAGTCCACGTAACAGTGGCCCTACCGAACTATGGTGGGCCTGCAGATTATCGTGTCCATTACCGAGCTCTCCCATACAGCTGTGGTTTTATTGAACCGTGGATTCGTAGATTATTATTCCCATTAGCCGAGCTTCTACCATAGTGGCAGTTTTATTGAATCGAGGACACGCAGAGACCGTTATATTCATTGTACGCGTGTAGCAGCGTTTCGATATAGCAATGATTACGCTTAACCGTGAACAATTCAGGTTATTATATTCGTTTCGACGTGCAGCTGTGTAATTTTAGTTCTATTAACTTGTAGCATTCAAATTATGGGCTTAAGGCTACCTAATGCTTTGTTTGTGCAACAGAGATCCCACCGTATCGCCCCGTCCTTTTTATTCTGAATTTCTGTTTCTTTGTTTTATCAATCCGTTGTTTTGGTATTCGGTATTGTTTCGCGCTCTCTATTTCAACATCTCTTTACTCGGTTTAGTTAATTTATTAATTAAGCGTTGTTCTCCGTCCGTAGTGCACCAACGTACAGCGGAAAATGAAAATACGAACGAAAAGATACGACTCAATTTTTTATTTCACAAGGTATCGTAGCCGAACCAATTCTACCTCTTCGAAGAGAAAATTTCAGCCACGAAGGCTCCCCAAATTTCTAAAGTCTGCCGCTATTGGCGGAGACACTCGGCGGCGGGGTGGTTCGAGGGTAGCTCTTCCTTAAAGCTAACGTTGGTCCAGGACCACCGACATCGGAGGAAACGGACCTTGATAATAACCAGACCAACACGTTTCAATATTATTCTTCCTGGCTTATTTTAATTTACCTTTGTTTATTTATTCAATAATCTATCGCTTCGAGCTTCAATATTATTCCGTACGATTTGTTTTAATCTTTCTTTCGCTGGCCGACTCTTTCAACGATTATTCGCTATTACGCTATGATTTGAACGGTTCTTAAATAAATTTTCCACAATTGCGTTTAATTGCACCCCTCTGGATCGCGAAATTCCATAGCTGTCGAGCAATCGCGCTAATCGGATCAAAAAGTAAGCCCGCGGATAGCGTACCGCGATTCTTATCGCTAAAACGTACGCGTTAATTCCTCATAATTAGAAGGTCGGCGTCGACGAGCACAGGTGTAGCCAGGAAATCAGGAAGGAAGCAAAGGAACCGACGCGCCGGCGAGATAAGGCGGGACGACGAACGAGTGGAGGCAACTGTAATTTCGCGGTACACGTGCTCTCCACTCCATCGTGTTGGGTCGATACAAACCGAGCCAACGGAAGATACTAATCTCTGCGCTCACGGAACTTTTTCTTCCCGTACGAGTTGCTTTCCTGGCTCGGTTCTCCGGCTTCCAACTCGTGAATGATCTTACGAGGTGACCATGCTCGCATTTTTCCCTTTTACTTTCACAATTTTCTNGGCTACCTAATGCTTTGTTTGTGCAACAGAGATCCCACCGTATCGCCCCGTCCTTTTTATTCTGAATTTCTGTTTCTTTGTTTTATCAATCCGTTGTTTTGGTATTCGGTATTGTTTCGCGCTCTCTATTTCAACATCTCTTTACTCGGTTTAGTTAATTTATTAATTAAGCGTTGTTCTCCGTCCGTAGTGCACCAACGTACAGCGGAAAATGAAAATACGAACGAAAAGATACGACTCAATTTTTTATTTCACAAGGTATCGTAGCCGAACCAATTCTACCTCTTCGAAGAGAAAATTTCAGCCACGAAGGCTCCCCAAATTTCTAAAGTCTGCCGCTATTGGCGGAGACACTCGGCGGCGGGGTGGTTCGAGGGTAGCTCTTCCTTAAAGCTAACGTTGGTCCAGGACCACCGACATCGGAGGAAACGGACCTTGATAATAACCAGACCAACACGTTTCAATATTATTCTTCCTGGCTTATTTTAATTTACCTTTGTTTATTTATTCAATAATCTATCGCTTCGAGCTTCAATATTATTCCGTACGATTTGTTTTAATCTTTCTTTCGCTGGCCGACTCTTTCAACGATTATTCGCTATTACGCTATGATTTGAACGGTTCTTAAATAAATTTTCCACAATTGCGTTTAATTGCACCCCTCTGGATCGCGAAATTCCATAGCTGTCGAGCAATCGCGCTAATCGGATCAAAAAGTAAGCCCGCGGATAGCGTACCGCGATTCTTATCGCTAAAACGTACGCGTTAATTCCTCATAATTAGAAGGTCGGCGTCGACGAGCACAGGTGTAGCCAGGAAATCAGGAAGGAAGCAAAGGAACCGACGCGCCGGCGAGATAAGGCGGGACGACGAACGAGTGGAGGCAACTGTAATTTCGCGGTACACGTGCTCTCCACTCCATCGTGTTGGGTCGATACAAACCGAGCCAACGGAAGATACTAATCTCTGCGCTCACGGAACTTTTTCTTCCCGTACGAGTTGCTTTCCTGGCTCGGTTCTCCGGCTTCCAACTCGTGAATGATCTTACGAGGTGACCATGCTCGCATTTTTCCCTTTTACTTTCACAATTTTCTCTTCGTCGGAATTTTTCTTCCATTTTCGCATGAATTTTGTTTTTTTTTCTTTCTTTTTCTTTTTTTTTCGTTTTCCTCTATTCATTCCGTTTTACACTTTTTCTGGACGTTCTGGTTTTTGTCGTCCTCGTGAATTCGTATTTTTCGTCCCTTTTTCTGTTTCTTAAAAGCGTGTCTCTATGCTTTCGTTGGATGCTTCGGTTCGTTTTATCATTTCTCTTATTGGATTCCCTCGATTTCTTTGTCCGAATTATTTTTCATCCGATTATGTTTTTAATTCCTTTTCTTACTCTCTATTCTATCAATTTTCTTTCCTTTCTTTTTAATTTTCCTCTCCTCCCTTTTTCAGTTCCATTCGCTGGGAATACCAGTTGTGCCGACACGGACACTCGGAAACTAGGAAATATCTTAATATTTCACCAACGCGGTGCATCGAATTGTTTTCCCTCTTTGTTTTGCCTCTCTCTGTTTAGATCCTGCTCCGTTTCCTCTGGTATTCTAAGTCCTCCTTCCCCGAATTTTCCTCCATCCCTCCTTATCTATATCTTCGTCGGTCCGTCGAGATAACGCCGCTCTCGAATGACCTTTCGTCGGAAGTTACGCCTTTGGTGCTCGCGTTCTTTCACGAGGGGTGAAGCGTTTCCGCCTCGGTGCTCGCCTTTTCTTCCTTTTCCTCCTTTTCCTCCTTTTCTCTTTGGTAATTTATACCACCGTGCTTTCCCTACCACCCTTGGAATGCACACTCGCGACCATCCGCACCCTCCAATCCCTGGCGCAGCTTTACGAGCATCACTCGTTGAAACTAATGCCATCGAACGCGGAGATTGGATATCGAGGAACGCGATGGAAATTGTTGCGGACACACTGGCAGTGTTTGATTCGTTCGCAAAGAAATAAATCAAAGGGGAAATAAATTAGTAGGAGATCTCTGTGAGATTAATACTGAAACTACCAGAGCGGTCAAAATGACCGGCTTGTAATTTCTCGTAGAAACTTTATTTTACAATGATGCAGGTTTACAACTCGGGGGATTTTTCGTGATTTTCTGCAAAATACATAGATAAAGATTTGTTTTTCTTACGTTGCGTACTTTTTAGAATAGCTAGAACATATATCATTTTTATTTCTTGCGGTACAAATAGGTCTGCTTTAATCGTCGGTAGTTTTAGTGTTAAAGAGAAAATTAAGTTTTTGTGTTCGTAATGAACAGGATGTCTAGAAATACTAATTCTTTTTTTTAGATATTGTGTATTGAAAATATGGTATATCTTGGATTATAATTATTAAATATATTGTATTTTATATACTAAATTGGTACTGTAAATAACCTGTGTTTTGAATATGCGAAATATGTTATATTCTAACAATTTCCTTCGTATTCTTCTTCTCGCGCAGATATTTAAGTCGCGTTGTTCAGAATTCACATTCGTAATCACTACTCTTCAAGATCTAAAGAGGTATAGTTATATTAGCTATTGCAGTTATTCCTTCAACCCCGTTCTACCGTTTCTCGAAATATTTCAGGAAAAGTTCCGACCCCCGAAGATTCCTCGAGACAATCGAAACAGTTGAAATTCTCGAGTCTTAAATCAAATTCAACTCTATTATGCCGTTTTGGAAAATACTTGAAGAAAATTTTCAATGCTCAAAAAATAAAGAATCCTGAAATCTTGAATAAAATTTCACCCGTTTCTACCGTTTTTAAAAATGCTCCAAGAAAATTTCCGATCCTCAAAAAATTCCTCCAGACAATCGAAAAATTAAAAATCCTCGAATCGTAAATAAAATTCCAGCCGGTTCTACCGTTTTTAAAAATACTCCAGGAAAATTTCCGATCCTCAAAAAATTCCTCCAAACAACCGAGAAACTAAAAATCCTCAAATCTAAAATAAAATCCCACGTCGTTCTACTATTTTTAAAAATATTTCAGAAAAGCTTGCAGTGCACCAAAGATTGCACGGAACAACCGAAGTACTAAAATCCCTTAAATCTTAAATAAACCTCCGCGTCGTTCTACCATTTTCCAATACTTTAAGAATCTCCCAAGGATTCGTCGAGAAACCTGAAACGCTAAAAAAAATCCTCAAATTGTAAATAAAATTCGTCGCGATAGAAAATTTTCTCATGCTCGACTAAAAATGATCGCGAAAGAAAAGCTGAAATTGTTTCGCGAGACAGAAGAGCAAGCCAACGATTAAAACGTGTGTTCACAAACAAAATGGCGCCCTTTTTGTACGTCTTACTAAATGCACAAGCTTATATAAGATAATACCCTGGAAAAAATTCATAATTTTCGGACGGACGCTCTTTACCGTGTTTTAAATGCCAGAAGCTCGCCTCGGGAGGCTGACTTTATTGTCACTCGGAAACTTCCTTTCTTTTCTTTTCTTCTAATTCTGCATCGGAGGAACGCGTGTCTGCTCGCGATAACGCCGCGCGAAAAGATTCGTTCGCGGGTTTTCAAGTGTATTTATGATTGTACTTTTATAGCTTTATGGTTCCGGGTAAGTCTTCCGTTCTGGTTAGAGGTTTCCGGTTGTTTTCCCCCGTGAAGTTTTTCCGGTGTCCGTTTTATCATCGATTGTTCGCGCGGTTGTTAATTATCGAGCCTGATGACAAGTCTGAGACGATATATCTTTAAAATCCGTGTCCGTGGAATTAGTGACTTTGTTGAAAGTAATAAAATATTGTGGAATTTGTTGAACGTTACTTTGGAATAATTATAAAAATTGTAGATCAGTGGCGAACTTTGGAATGAAAATTTTAACTAGAATACCAAATGTTAGTCGATGTTACTTAAGAAAAGTTCAGATTAAAAGTTGGAAGAAGAAGAAAAAGCACACACTTGCAGAGGGTAGATTTATATTATAATTTTGAATAATAGAAATAAATTATTGTATGTAAATTTGTATCAACACGTTGCTTGCCGTTCAGAGAGATCTCTCATTTTCAGCTGCACCATTTTAAATTAATACTGCACTTTTATGCCACCGTTCACGGAACTTTATTCCGCAATACACTTAGAAAAATGAAATTATGTTTATTTTCATGCTTCGTGTTAATTATTCCCGTAACGTAGGATTCTTTGAAAATGATTCTTGATACCTTAAGAAATACCTAATTAAGTGTAACTCGCGCGGTTGACAATGCGTTAATTTCTATTATATATTTCGAGATATTTAACGAGTTGATTCGTCCTCTCGTTGCTATCGCTTCTTGTTTACTCCGAAGTTAATTATTCATTCGCCGTCTTTATTCGTCACTTCAATCCAAAGAACAAAGAAAAAAAGACGATTAAGAAGAAATTGGAATCGAATAAGAAAAAAAGGATCGTTAAGAAGAAATCAGAATCAAATAAAAAAATAAAACCATCAGGAAATCGGAATGAAGTAAGAAAAAAAAACTACCATGAAGAAATCGGAATCGGATAAGAGGGAAAAAAAACACCAATACTGTTCAGAAATGATATTAAAAATGAAGCAAAGCGAAGTTTTCACGCTCGAGCGACAAATTGCTCTGGATTAATTAGAATGTGTTCGCGAGTTCAGCATTTTAAGCAGTCCAACTCCGCGCGGTGGCTTAAATTATTTACCGAAGCAGCTGGATCCGGAGGAAATTCTAAGCGAGCAAAGAGAATATTAAAGTCTCGCTTCGTTCTACGCGCGATCTCGCACCTAAGGCTGTTTCCGCTGTGTCCCGCCAACTTTGTGCTTTTTCATCCGCGATATACGATGATGATAGAACACTGGAAAACACGCTCGGCTACGCTGACAAATTATAATTTATTACGCGTGTCTTGTGGATCTTAATGTTATACAATTTACTGTAAAAAAAACTGCAACTGAAAACAAATTAGTTTTAGTAGTTTTAATTGAAGAGCTCTGTTTTTTTTTTTTTTTTTTTATTTTACTGCGAATTAATGGTATGCCTTTTTGAATATTTGGCGCCATTGGATAATTGTCAATAAGAATTGGACGAAACAATAAAATCATTTTCTGATTATATCGGAAAAAAAATGTGAGAACATTTGTTGAAAAGGTTCCTTCGATGCTTCCAAAATAATAATAAAATTATAGAAATGAAAGTTAACAGCGTGGTTCGATAAAACTATTTACGTAGCTCTTTCTTGTGTATGAAAGAAAAATGTACTAAGAACGAGGTTCCCTGTAGATGGTGATAATTAATGGAATTGATAATAATAATGTAAATAAAGTTGCAGGGTAGCTGGCAAAAGTGTTGATTCTTTTGATCGTAGAAAGGTAAATATTCATCTTATTCGTACGCAAAATATTTAAAGCGAAATATAAGTATGGTAATTATTTTATGGAAAAATAACTGCGAGAATTGCGACTGCACGTTGGTAACAGAATTTATCGTTCGTCGCACAAAACCGGTATGTTTTTTCGTAGCAAACGAGCTCCTCTATCGTACCCACTGTCCGTCTATTATCTCCGTGGCCGAATAATTAAAGCGCGTTTTTCAGTTGCGGACGGTAATTAACGAAGAGTTCAAACGACGACAAAAACAGCGGAAAATAATGGCGTGTTGCGTTCTCGTTTGAAAAAAAATGCGCTGTTTGAAAAAAAACGTGTAAACGGAGTACGTGCATCATCACGTAGCACTGTGCTTTAGCGCATTCGTTACAAATTACACGATCTCGGATTCGTCCCGTGTTCGGTTATATTTTCCGATTATACGCTACTGTTTTTATTTCCAACTAATTATTAATCATAAATCACGTACTATTCTGTCCCTCGGTAGGTAATTAATTTAATTTACCCGCATGTCTTCTCAGTAATAATCAAAAATATACGAAGAGATGCTGCTTGCGAAACTTAAGAATGACCAAATAAGTACCAAATAAGTCCTGTTTCGTTTCCACTTATCCAAAGACCAGTGAAAAGGAAAAAAAAAGAATAATAAAGTGAAAATTGAGGAACAAAAGAAAATTAAATAAAAGGACACGGATTCTGCATAGGCACCCCCAATTTCTCTCTCTATATAAATATATTATTAAATACTATTAATTTACTTATATTTGCTTGTAATATTTAATTTTATCTTCACCAAGTCTATACAATTCTCTCGTTTTGTATAAAAAAAAACACTAAAAATCCACATTGTAGAACTTAGGAGGATGTTGCTACGCGCGCAAGCATACGCACGTCATAATGAGATGCGAGCTATTACCGTAACGCGGCACTGCCCGACGCGCGGTTCAACTGTTATTTATATGCAAAACAATATCTTTTCGCGTTTAATTCTTTTTTTTCAACGTTCACCATAATTTTTATATTTTATCCGAACACGTGTACACTGTATTTGNTAGGAGGATGTTGCTACGCGCGCAAGCATACGCACGTCATAATGAGATGCGAGCTATTACCGTAACGCGGCACTGCCCGACGCGCGGTTCAACTGTTATTTATATGCAAAACAATATCTTTTCGCGTTTAATTCTTTTTTTTCAACGTTCACCATAATTTTTATATTTTATCCGAACACGTGTACACTGTATTTGCAGTGTGCGTACACGTTCAAAAAGTTGCAGCATCCTCGCGATTTCAATCCACGAGCAGCCACTGCCCAAGACTCCGTCCACGATTGTATCTTTTTTTCTTTTTTTTTTTTCCCCAACCACGTAGATCGCTGCGAATAATTCACTATACGTCTCAACAAAAGCGTCAGCCGCTCCATCATTCGACGCGCGAAATATTTGCCTGGAACCACCCCATTAAACTCGACCAACCCCCGCGCGAGAACACGGCGCAGGAGAAAACGAAGCAGAATTTTCAAAAGAAAATAAAGTATAGGGGAACAATATAGGTCCAGATACAAATACGCGGTTTCGTCGCATGCATTCCGTTCACGTGCAGCGAATCACTGCGTTTCTCCGCTCGCGATGAGATATTTCCATCGTCACCCCTGGTTCTCCAACCCTTTCCAACCCTTCCATACGATATTTTCTTCGTCCGCGTACCGATTTCTCCGCCACCCCTGGCCAAATTCTTCCCCTGTCTCTCGATTCTGTTTCTTCAACCCTTTCGTTTTTTTCTTCCTTTTTCCTTTTTTCTTCCTTTCACGCGGCGCGAAACGGGGTGCAGAGGAGCAACGAGTAGAATTCGTCGCACGTCGTGCCGCAGACAGGCTGCAAGTCTTTTCAGAAACGCATTTGCACGCGACGAGCGGCGACACGGCGACAGAGACGACAAGGGAACCGGCCAGGTGGTTGATAAAGAGAACGAGACGACAGGGGGCGGCGACAGATCAACACTGTCATCGAACAAACGTCACCGGGACGACTATAGGGGTTGGAGAACGTCGCTTTTCTTACGCATCGCTGAGAATCGAGCTCTTTCGATGGGGAATTTCGTTCCAGCGTTCGCTCTTGTCGCGGGTTTGAGCAGAACTTTTAGTGGAAGACATCTTTCCTATCTTCTGTCAGCCTTTCAATTGCAAAATGTCTTCTTTTATGGGGCTGTAAATATTTTGTGGGCGATGGTGCATTGTGAGCAGCTAAATTTTACCAGAATAGAGTTTTCGGTATTTTCTGTCACCCTTTCAATTGTAAAATGTCTTCCTTTATGGGGGTGTAAATGTTTTGTGAGCGATGTTGCATCGTGAGGAGCTAAATTTTACCAAAATAGAGGTTTTGGTATTTTTTAGTAAGTTTAAAAATGCAAACTGTATTCCTTTATGGGTATGTAAATATTTTTTTAACGATATTGCTTTGTATGGGGTGAGGAATTTTTTCTTTTTTATTCCTTTGCACTCCACTGACGCCTCTATGGCGACATATAATTTTCATCATAAGTTAAGTTTTGAGTTAAATTTTGTATTTTCATAGATTCGAATTTTACTTATTTTGAGAATAATTTAATATCAATATTTAAAGGATTTCAGAATTCTAATGTTCAAAGAGTCTTTCTTTCTTTTCGAAACAATACTAAGTTTTCGCAACAGTTCTTACAAAGATCATATCTATTAAAACAGTTTAGGAAAATTTTACAATAAAATTGTTATCTTTTCGATTGAAATCGTAATTTTTTCGGTCGTGTGGGAGAGAAAAATGTGGACAAAATGGATCTCTGTTCCCTTTTTTCTATCACTTAACGAGATACAATAAAACAGGATTTCGATTCTTTTTAAAAGCAAAAACTGGGGGAATTAAAACCGACGAGCAAGAAGCGAAGCTTATGTAAACCAACAAACAAGCGAAAGGGTAACAAGCGCGACATGTCGATAATTGACAGAAAATTTGGTAAACAGGTTGTACATACGCGATGCAAAATGACAAATTGAAGAAACGGTAGTGGACGACAAACAACGCGCGGAGGCATGGAAAAATAACGAGAAACAAACATGAAGTATCGAATTGCGCCAACGTTATATGCAGTTGTAACAGACGGTACGATCAATATTTAATCATCTATTTATTTAAACAAATCCCCTTTGATGTACACGCGAATAAACACGATAAACGATGAATACAAGCTTTGGCTGAAAGAACTAACAAAATCAATCGAAAGTTGAAATCGCTGAGAAAAGAACTTAACCAGTTAACTGTGGCGATCTCGTTGCAAAGCGCGCACCAGTGTGTGTCGCGATAATCAAGCGATGGCGGGTATAGTTAGCACTCAGGAAGTTATGAATCCAACTCAAATTATTTATAATTTCTATTTGTTTGCTTTATTTCGTCTTGACCTCTAAACATTTTAAAAATATTAAAATTTACCAATATAATTTACTTTTCGCCAAAATTACAATTTAACCCTTTCACCCAAATATGCGTCCTCCCACAACCATTCGATTTTGGCTACGAACACATATATGCGTTTTCACACAACCATTCGATTTTAGCTATGAACCCATATATGCGTCCTCACACAATCATTCGTTTTTAGCTATGAACTCATATATGCGTTCTCACACAATCATTCGTTTTTAGCTATGAATCCATATATGCGTTCTCACACAACCATTCGATTTTAGCTATGAATCCATATATGCGTTGTCACACAACCATTCGATTTTAGCTATGAACCCATATGTGCGTTCTCACACAAACATTCAATTTTAGCTATGAACTCATATATGTGTTCTCACACAATCATTCGTTTTTAGCTATGAATCCATATATGCGTTCTGACACAACCATTAGATTTTAGCTATGAACCCATATGTGCGTTCTCACACAACCATTCGATTTTAGCTATGAACCCATATGTGCGTCCTCACACAATCATTCGTTTTTAGCTATGAACTCATATATGTGTTCTCACACAATCATTCGTTTTTAGCTATGAATCCATATATGCGTTCTCACACAACCATTAGATTTTAGCTATGAACCCATATGTGCGTTCTCACACAACCATTCGATTTTAGCTATGAATCCATATATGCGTTGTCACACAACCATTCGATTTTAGCTATGAATCCATATATGCGTCCTCACACAATCATTCGTTTTTAGCTATGAACTCATATATGCGTTCTCACACAACCTTTCGATTTTAGCTATGAATCCATATATGCGTTCTCACACAAACATTCAATTTTAGCTATGAACCCACATGTGCGTTCTCACACAAGCATTCGATTTTATCTATGAATCCATATATGCGTTCTCACACAACCATTAGATTTTGGCTATGAACCCATATGTGCGTTCTCACACAACCATTCGATTTTAGCTATGAATCCATATATGCGTTGTCACACAACCATTCGATTTTAGCTATGAATCCATATATGCGTCCTCACACAACCATTCAATTTTAGCTATGAACCCATATATGCGTTCTTACACAACCATTAGATTTTGGCTATGAACCCATATGTGCGTTCTCATACAACCATTCGGTTTAGGTTATGAACGCATAATATGCATAATTTACTTCAGTTACAATCAATATACCTTGCAATGAAAATTGTCTTTTTCGTACGGAGTGGGCAGTTTATGGCGCACGCTTAACGTCGGACAACTCAGCGCTCAAAGGGTTAAATATGAAATTGTAACAAAGTTTCACGCATGACGGATATAGCCCTCGTGACACAAAATTCTGCCACGTCTCCAT
>SMSQ01026103.1:143588-174703 GCA_019453375.1 Ctenoplectra terminalis
ACACAACCATTAGATTTTAGCTATGAACCCATATGTGCGTTCTCACACAACCATTCGATTTTAGCTATGAATCCATATATGCGTTGTCACACAACCATTCGATTTTAGCTATGAATCCATATATGCGTCCTCACACAATCATTCGTTTTTAGCTATGAACTCATATATGCGTTCTCACACAACCTTTCGATTTTAGCTATGAATCCATATATGCGTTCTCACACAAACATTCAATTTTAGCTATGAACCCACATGTGCGTTCTCACACAAGCATTCGATTTTATCTATGAATCCATATATGCGTTCTCACACAACCATTCGATTTTAGCTATGAATCCATATATGCGTCCTCACACAACCATTCAATTTTAGCTATGAACCCATATATGCGTTCTTACACAACCATTAGATTTTGGCTATGAACCCATATGTGCGTTCTCATACAACCATTCGGTTTAGGTTATGAACGCATAATATGCATAATTTACTTCAGTTACAATCAATATACCTTGCAATGAAAATTGTCTTTTTCGTACGGAGTGGGCAGTTTATGGCGCACGCTTAACGTCGGACAACTCAGCGCTCAAAGGGTTAAATATGAAATTGTAACAAAGTTTCACGCATGACGGATATAGCCCTCGTGACACAAAATTCTGCCACGTCTCCATGACGGATATAATCATCGAACACACTTAACTGGTTAAAAAGAAACTTAAAAAAAAGTAACCTCTAAAATATTCGAAGAACCATCGCGAAATTTCGTAAAATTCCATAGAATTGCTGGAAGAGGCCAAGTTTAAAGAAGACAAAGCGCAAAAGGATAAATTAGCAAGGACGCGATCGAATAGTGGAATGAAACGAAGAGGAACAAAGATGGTCCAAGGAACTGATAAGCAGAAAACAATGGTTATTCAGAGGAAAGTCAAAGAGAGGGGCAAACAGGCTGAGAAGCGGACCAAGAAGCGGAGGATCGGAAGAATGGCGGTGCTAGATTACGAGACAAAGAACAAAGAAGGATTCGCAGGATGGATCCCGGGAATAATGGCGGAAAATATTATGGAATCGCTAGGCGTAATTGCAGGCTGAGCATGCACAGCTGAGAGCAAGATGTAGAAATATTAAAAGGGAAAAAGAGGGGTGAAAATGGGGGGACAGAAGCAGGAGATTAATGTTGTCACGTGAAAAGCTGTCAGAAGCTGGGACGGCGGACGCGAATCGAACATTTTTTACGCGCCACTGTTACTGGGAACGAAGTGTGAAGAATCTCGAATGTTCACGGTTCCGGTTCGAAGATAGAATTTTCTTTTTCCGTGTCCATTTTGTCGTTTGGTTTCTCTGCGAACCGATCTGTAGAAATTCTTTCTGTTTTTTTTTCCAGAAGTCCTGAGGCGGTGTCGAAAGGTGTTTCTTTTGGAATAATCGTCCGTATCGGATTGATCATCAGAATTAAGGAAGTAAGTGTGTAACGTAGCGTCGACGAGGAATCGAATTAACCTTTGAAAGCTATCATCAAAGCCAGTAAGAGACACGGATGTAATTAAGAGCCTTTGACGCTCCGATAGCTGATGGTAGCCTTTAAGGGTTCAATGCGGGATTTGTTTATTGATTTTAATTTATGGTGCTTCTTTCTGAGAGTCTCTTTTATACTGTTGGAACATGTTGCTCAATTGCAGCTAACAAGCCTGTATAATGCTTTTTTTTTTTTTTTTAAGTTAATCGAGTATCGNGAAAAAAAAATGAGAAATCGAGCTATTTCGATATTCTTTTTTTGTTCCAAGTGTATTATACTCTGAATGTAATCGCAATTCTTTGAAAAGTAGTATTATTTGGAATACTAAAAAATATGATAAAATTGCACCGCTTAAATTTATTTGAAAGAAAGGAAACAAGATATAGCCTGTTATCTTGCACTCGAATCATTCTACGAAAGCACATGAATCAAATTTCAGGAACAGAATTGTAAAAAGAGAACCGTGAAGACTGGACTCACCGATTATTTGTTCGTTCATAAAAGTGCTCGATCTCCGGCAGCCTCGATCGATCCTCGCCCCTTTCGTTTGTTTGTCCCCTCGATCTTTGAAAGCATCGATTTGTTTGCCGGCGAGGTATCCGGTGCTGGGTCCAGCGACGAAAAATAAATTTCTCCCATGGTCCGACGATAATCAGATTAATTAGCTGAGAAACAGCGAAGCTTTGCGCGTTTGTACGACGACCCTAATCGAATCGAGTTATTGCGATCTTGTTCGTTTTTAATTTATATCTCGAAAAACTGTTGATGAAAGATTGATCAAAGACTTTTTGATATTTTAGAATCCAACCCAACATTCCTACAGAACAAATATAAAAAATTATTTCGATCCTTTCAAGAATCAAACGTCGCTATAATTTCGACAGATTTCCTTAAAATTCCGTCGATGTAAAATTGTTGATCACCCGCGGACGCGATTTGCAGTCCGAAATGGGCGAACGAATAAAATAAATGGAACAGGGACAGAGATCGTGGACCAAGATGAAAGATGGGCAAGCAATCATCTTTGAAGACTTCCTTCCGCGTTTCAGTCGGCTTCTCGGAACAGTCGAGGCCACGATACGATTCCCAGAGGTCTTTAGAGCCGAGTTGCAATCCCTTCTTGGTCGAGAATTCGGCATAACGTATCGTCAGACCGGCAGAAGGATGTATTATTCATCGGTGCTGCCATCTATCTCGCTGTTTTTCCTCCTTCCTTTTGATCCTTCCCCCGTTATTTTCGCGTACGAGCACGCTGAAACTTGGACGAGACCCTGCTTTGCATTTGCTCGTCCCATTTCTGTCGTACTCCTACCGGCTGATGCGATTTTACCGACTTTACGGAGAAAAAGAAAGACGATTTCTTATTGAAAGTTGAGTAACAGTATTTGTTCACGTGTCTCGTCATTTTATCGTCGAGAGTGACCCGGTAAGTCGAGAAATGTCAGGGGTGTGCGACGGGAAAAGGTCAGCGAGTGTCGGTGCTAAAAAAGAGAGTCCATTTATGTTGGAACTGGTTTTAATTATAGTTGTTGGACAGATAATCCGGAGAAAAGAAGGACGTAAGTTTTGGAACTTAATGAAGTGAAAAGAACAGGGAATTTTTTAAAGAATACCAATTTTTTAATTAGTGGCTACTTTACCGAACCCATCGTTGAAACGCCGTATAATTGGTTTCTTTTTTTAAATATAAAACCGATAATATATTTCGCTAAAAATATTCCAAGCTCCAATGTTTGTTTCCTTAATTTTTTAACTCGGAAAAGTTTCTTGTTATTTATTACAAACTTCATCGAATGTCTTCGAATTGTACCATGAACAGCGGTTAAATTGCAATAAAAAATTCGTAGGATAAACCGAGGCAAATTAAATAATTTTCTTTTACCGGTAAAGAAATAATAGTGAAAATTTAGAAAGGTAACTATTTATTACAAATTCGTAATTAATACGCATTAATTTTTATCCCGTTCGTCTCGATCTACCTTGCTATGTCTGTTAAGAAATAATATTTTTTCGATTCCTCGCACTTTTCTTCCGGACGAGAGATATATCATTCGCTGCTCACTACAGAGCACGGACTGCGAATAGTTTAATAAGAAATCTCGGGGATGGAAAGGAGAGAGGAGGCTTTGTTAAAAAAAAAATAAAAAAGAATAAAAATAAAAATAAAAAAGAGGACAGGGAGAAAGAAGTAGAAAAAGAAGAGCAAGAGGAAGAGCTGTGTGGCAGAAGATTATTTTGGGTATTCTGTCGTGGCTTTATAAGCCGCCGCTCTGGGATAAGGAGGCCTGATATTAAAGCCTCCTATTCGGTGGATCTTCCTCGTGGAACATTAACCCAACGAATACCAAACAGTGTGTGTGTCGAAATGTTCTTAGCCTGGCTTATTAAATTTCCACGAGTTTTATACACTGCCGTCGGCTTCATCGCTTTGGTAATATCGCAGATTTCTTTGATTTCTTTTCCGGGTCTCGCCACCCCTTAGAAATCTTAGGATAAACTGTTGTAAGGGTTGCCGATGATGAGCGCTCGTAATGGAGATGAACGTATTGCGAGTGCTCAGTTTAACGTTTCTGTTCTTTTTTTTTCTCTTTTTTCTTGTATCTCTGGAAATTTTTAACAACAGAAACTGCGAGACAGTGTTCTTTAAATTAATCGTTTGTCACTATCCACGCCGAAAACAGGTTTCCTCTGCGATTAGAAAAAAATGTACAACCCTGAGGTCATTTTCGACCAAATCTAGTTTTCCTTTGGTTAAAAAAATTTCCCGATTCTGAGAAAAATACAAAACAGCTATCGTCGGTGCGCACATTTTCTTTTTCCAATTTCATGTGAAACACACATTTTTAATGAGAGCGCGCTCAGGTCGAAAAGAATTCGAGGACCGTGGCAGGGTTGAAAGAAGAATTCTTTCCCACAATTTTTCTGCACGCACGTTCTGACCCTTTCTGTCACAAGAAAAGCGGCCGAGCTTCAGAGTTGCTCAGAAATGTCCTTACATCTCTGTGTCTCGAAAAAGAAATTATCTTCCAGTCGCGTTTTTTTTTTGCGCAACCTAAACCGACAGAAATTCTAACATCTTACCAAACCAAACCGAACGAAGAAAAGAGGCAGCCAGAAAAAAAGGAAAGAGAAATAGAGAAGAAATTACCAACGTCACGAACAAATCCCACGGGAAACAGGAAGTATACAAAGCCCGTCTAAAAAACCGTGAGCTACTATGGAAAAACAGTGAAACCAGGGGTTGGAAGGGGGTTGGAAGACGGAGAGGGTGGTCGGAGACGTTTAAAACGCTCGAAGACGTGCGGTTGTTTTCGCGAACGAGCAACGCGGCTAGAAAAGCCGCGGTTTGCGCGCAGCATCCGCTTTCTTCTCGCACCCCCTCGCCCCTGCAACCCCTGTTTCTACTACCTGTCGCTCGTCGAGGGAGGCAAAGAAGGGCAACGTGATAAAAGCGACCGTCGACGCAGAGAAAAACGCGATATGAATTATTATCGAGCGTTCGTGTATGTACAAACGGAACGCGAGAGGGTGCAGACTCACCCCCTGTTTATGAAGTATAATTTCGAAGGCTGGGTGACGGGTAGATCGGTGTGAGGATTTTTTTTTTTGGAGGGTTGCGAGGCTTTTGTGAGCTTCAGGGGAGAGTGTGGAGACTTTTGCACTTTTAAGTATCGGTGTAGCGGTGTTGGGGTTTGTATTATAGGGTTTGTTATTATGGGGAAAAGGGTGGGCGGACTGTTTGTAAGAAAACAATTTGGTTCTCATTTTTTTTCACCGGGTACGGAGTAAGGGGGAATTTTTTTTAATATTTGTTCCGTTTGTTGAGGAAGAATTGGTTAATTAATTTTGCTATTATTAATTATTTGCCCTTACCATCACGAATTACAGTCGCAATGTAGATTATGATCCAAATATAATGTAGGCACAGAGTATTTGTAATGAAGTTTAATTTTATCTTTAATTTTATTTTCGATATGTAGGACTGAGAATTACCAAATACAAATTATGTTCAGTGTTTCAATATTTTTCATTTTATACACTATCAGAGTAGTGGATAGCTATCGCTAACGTGCGCAGCTGTTGAAACAACATTAAGCCAAAGGGTTAAAAAATTGTAAATAAATTCATTTAAAGAAACATTTCGGTTAAAATCAGCTTTCTTCGTATTTAATCTTGCTGTTTATCCCAGAAGAAAATTATTCAACGTTTCTGAGTTTGATTCAATCTTCCGGCAACAAGACGGAGGGTGGTTGAAGGTTTGTGTTTGTTTGATCATTCTTCCGACGTGTAATATGAGCATGATTGGTCTCCCACGTTAACTGAACGGACTATAACTGAAACGTCTGATTGACTGAAGCCTAATTGCCTCAATGCTCGCAGTCCAATTACAAACAGACTACCGGCGGATGCCTGATTGCTTCCGGAGTGCTCGATGCCTCGCTGATGACTGACTGCTAACTGCTTCAAAGTCTAACCACTCCCAAGGATTTCANATGGATCCTATATAAGATAATGATGTATTATATATATATGTATTATGTATCATTTACTTACTTATACTATATAAAATAATAATGTACTATAAACCTAATACATTGTCCATCGTTGTATTAATTTTCCTGCAGATTTTAAAAACTCGAAATCTAGACCCATTCGGTTTCCGCGCAAAGGTCCTCGATCGAAAACTGGTCGATGGAAATTTCTTTTTAATTATAGATGCATAAGAGTAAGCGAAAGCACGGATCCGGTCGAAGCTCTAATTATTCCAGGAAATCTGTATCTGGTAGAATTGTCGCAGAAATACATCCAGTATCGAGCAGGGAAAAATAAACGCGTGGACTCTAATTTCGTCTCCATTAGTCTGAACGTGAAATAGAGTGCCATGTGCAACACCGGTCTCTTCTATTTCAATCCTTGCCGGTATTCTAAACCCATCTTTGATTTACTTTTTTGACACTTTGTGACCGCCCGTCACGCGAGGATGTGTTGATAGTTATTTCTCCGCTGCAGAAATCAGTTTTTTCCCAGATGGCGACTTACTTTTTATAACAAATGTGATTGAAAAGTGGTGATAAAACATGATTATCTGTGTCGTACTGATTACTAAGCAATATTTAGGCCTTTCCCGATAGAATATTTTGACAATCAGCGACAACGCCAGCGTTGACGCCGCATCACGCGTTGCTGCGAGATCGGCAGCGAAAGTGTTAACCCTCTATGGCTTTGTGTGACTTAAAAGTTACAAATTAATGAGCCTGTATTTTAAAAAATTTATTTTATTCAGTTATCACTGTACTATTAAATTTGATTACTGTATTACTGCAGTGATACCACAATTCGCAAGAATTTTCGAATCAAAGCGAAAAACTGTAATCAATCGTAATTTTTCCTCCGATAAGTAGTCAAAATTCGGGCTATAGAGAGTTAACACTGCAACTACCAACGCGGCCAGAGTAACCAATTTTCCGTAGAACTCACAAATTTATCACCATGAATTTCTAAAGATTCTTGAAGACTTTTTTCAAAAAACATGAACAAAGATTTGTCACCGCCGCGTAACATTTTATTATTTCCAAACACCTATAATTTTGATTTCTTCTTTCGCTTCACAGTTCGCATCGTAATAACAAAATTCCTGGAAAGGGAAGAAAAAAGGGAAGAAACCGGAGAAACCTCGTCTAACAACCCCCACACCCTCCGAACAAAACTTCGAAACAGAAATTCCAGTCTCTAAACACCAACTCCAGGACCAACAGTCTCGTGTACACACCATTCCATCGTACAGTAGAGCCACGAGGAAAGAAGCAGCGCGGAAAGAGCTCCGAGTCCCGGTGAATATCAATTTAAAACCACTTTTCGACGCATCCCTCGAATTGCTTACACGTACGACGGTTGTTTGTAATCCTGTTCCATCCCTTCCTCCCCTTTTAGGACCAGGCTGTTGCTTTATTATTTCCTTCCTCCGCTGCACCTCTCCCTCTCGTCGTCGTCCAATTTGTCTCTGTGCTCTCCGGTATTATGCGTGCTACATAAATGCACCGGTGCATGGTTCGGGTTGGTTCGTATGCACGGCGCGCGGCTACGTTTAATAGATGCACGGAGATAGGACGCGTTTATCAACGGGGTGCGATAAAAACAGGGTGCTGACTAACGATCGTTGAGAAACTTTTCGAATCGATAACGCGATAGTGGCGTGGGTCTCGATACGGAACGTGACGAGGGGGTAACCCTTTTCGTGGAACTGGATCATCCCCGGATGCGCAAGATTTACACCGTTTCTCGCGTAGACTGTTTCTTTAACACTGGAACTACCAAAGTGGTCAAAATGACCCATTCATCATTTTTTTATAGAAATTTTATAAATCAACCGTGACATCTCGGAAGCAATTTTCCCCGATTTTCTATTAAAAATGTAGACAAAGCTTTGTTTACCTTGCATCGCGTATTTTTTTGTATACCTTTCGTTACGATGTTTTTGGTAGAAATAAGTATGCTTTAACACTGGATTTACGGAACCCGTCAATTTGACGGATTTCTGATTTCATACTGGAGCGCAATAATTATCTGTGTAGAAAATGTACACTTAAAATAGAATTTAAATGCAAGAAATTTACTAACTAATAACAATAAAATGAACTAATGTTATTACAAAAAAAACACAGTTCAATATACCCGTAAAATGGTCCAATTAATCCCCGTAAATCTAGTGTTAATCGCCGGTACTTCTAGTGTTAACACGTTGACTGCCGCGTCAGTCACCGGCGACTGGCATTGAACTTTCCGTTTGGGCCGCGTCGGTCATCGGTGACTGACGGTATAAAATACGATATAAAATCACAAAATTATTTTAATAAATTTTCAGTAATTTCAGGATCTTATCATTAATTTACTTAAATATTTCTTACAAAAAAATTGTAATGAATTTTGTTGAAACACTTTAAACTAGTCAATACCAGCGCGCTTCTAAGCAGCGCACGTGGTCCGACGGAGATTTCTTTATAAATGCGCGTGGCAGTCAATGTGTTAACCCTTTCGCTACGATGCCCTCGGAATCGAAAGAGCTCTTGGTATACCAACTGTTAAGGACAGTTAACAATTTAATCTATGTCACGAACCCTAGCTATTTTTGAGAATGGTCATTTTCACATCTGGCATGTTATTAGTTTACGACCTAGAAACTGGCGAATATTTCGGTGTTCGTCGCTTTCTGTTCAATACCAAAGTGCCGTATTCTAATCTTTGTCACCAAGAACTGACGCACGTGTACTTCAGCTGCTACGTGTATCTGTGTTGTTCACAGTAGACTATGATCTGAGATTGTACCAATTTTGTAAGCCCGATGAGTTGGAATTAAGTTTTAATATTTAGTGTTTACTTCCTTTGCGGTAAAAATAATTCTATTATAATTTAAAATGGTAAACGGGAAAAATACGTTACATAGTGAATATTTGCAAATTTCTATCTTTAGCGGTTGTTTGTTGATTATAATTATAAATATGTAACGAGCTCACAATTTTGTCCGGCACTGTATGTGTGACGCGCCAATTTCCATTTAGAGCCCAGGCTGTTGCTTTATTATTACACGCGTGTGGCGCATTGAAAAACAAAATCTAGTAAAGAAGCATATAAATTTTGTTTTAAATACAACATTTTAATAGCACTAAAAAATCAAGATTAGATTTTATTCGAATAGATTTAATAATATTGGTAAACTTCAATAGTATTAACCCTCTATAGCCCGAATTTTGTCTGTTTATTGGAGAAAAAATTACGATTGATCACAGTTTTTCACTTTGATTTGAAAATATTTAAACTAATAATTACTGTAGATGGATCGTGGTGTCGCTACGGTAATACAGTAATCAAAATCAATAGTGATAATTGAACAAAATTAATTTTTTAAAATATAGATACCTCGGTTTGTAACTTTTAAGTCACACGGTCCCATAAAGGGTTAAACTAGTAAAGAAGCATATAAATCGAAATACTATTTGACTAAAAATCTGCCGTAAACTTTGCAGAAATTAAACAAGAAATAAGTCATAATATGTTTGGAATTTTTTCTCCAAAACATAGTAACGAACGTTTTAACATTCCTATCAATTTTACAACCTAGCTACGTTCTTTTCAACGATCGCACCCTAACACCCTACGACACACTTATCCTCGGTCTTCACCTGCTAACGCGATACAAAATTCCCACGCAACCAAGCCCGATTTACAAGAGAACAGCATCGTTCCCAGCAGTTTCCAGTCGTTCCTAGTCGTTCGTTATTTTTGCCAGGGTAATTGTGGCGAAGTAGCATCGGCGTGGTCTAGATTCCAACTGCGAGGAACAAAGGGCTGTCACGAAAATATGACGCTCGTAGGGGCGCGTTGTTATTCGGAAAATTATTAATGTCGCACCCTCTCTCGCTCTCTCTGCATGTACCCCATGGTGGCTGGAGCTGTTATTACCGGAACAATTACTTGCTGCGCGGCTTGTTTAATGTAATAAGCCGCGATACGCCGTGGAACGTACATATACATACGATTCAGTAATTGCGACCGGGGATCGATGCTCGAGATATCGAATCGTTGGCCCAACCGACAACAGTTTTCCTCCATTGTCGTTGCGCGATTGTTAATTACAACTGGCGTAGAACTTTATTTCAGCACCCAGTTTCACGAAATTGAGTGATTCGTTCGAGTCGGTGCAAGTTTGAAAATTTACATCCACCGGGATAATGCGATAACGCGGTTAAGAAGTGGTTGTGAGTTTCGCTTAGCATCGTATAAAGCTACTTAGATTCAAATTAATCACCTAATTACGATATAACACTCGACAATTTTTTTTTTCTTTTTTTTTTTATTCACAATTTAGAAGCAGGGAATTTTAACCCTGCCACGGGTTCTCAAATTTTTTCAACTCAAGCGCGCTCTCGTTTCCGCTGAAAAAAATAATTCCTAATTTTGCCAAAAATGTGTCCTTAACGTAAAATTGAAACGAGGAAGTTGGCACGTGAACAGTAGGATTTTTATACGTTTCTAAAAATTAGGAACTTTTTAACGAAAGGAAAACTCGATTGGGTCAAAAAATGACCCGAGGGCCGTAGCAGGGATGAATGTATAATTTATTATTTTTTAAGATATAAAAAATCCTGTGATATTAATTGGTACCACCAATTGAGCATCGACTGGACTACAGACCGCGCGTTATATATTTTGCTACAAATCGGAAACACTGTAGAAAAAAGAAACTCAAGGACTGAAGCACCTTCCAACCCTTATTCGAATTTCCCCAGTTAAATCCATTCCACGGCGTAAATCACGGTCTCGTTAACCGCCCCGCCAAGTTATCACAATTTTCTAACACCTGTCTACCTTTCCGCAAATAAGGCTGATTTACAGTCGGTAGAATCGATCGGGAAACGCAGAGGAACAGCAGACGCAGCCCCGCTAGGCGGCCCGTTCCTCGCGAATGGCATCGTAAATCGCGACCCGGTCTGGGATTCAAGCGTCGGAATCAGCGAATAAATTCCCATGGGCCCGGCCCGGTTTAGTTATTCATTTATTTGCTTATTTATTTACTTGTACCGGCCAGTTGTACCGAAGCCGGAATTACGAGCCGCACGCAGCTGCGGGTACGCGGCCGTGCTGCAATCTAAAATTCATTTTCGGGATGAATCCGGAATGAACGCCGCGCGATCCCGCCGACCATATCCCGTAGGAAGTTCCGCTATCGTCCTACGATCCCATAGAATTTCAAACCAGACCGCCGTAGCTGAAATTTTGGCCGCGAGTTGGCAAGAAAACGAGAACCGTGTTTCGCTCGCTCTTTTTTCTTCTTTTTTTTTCTTTTTTCTTTTTTTTTTTTTTTTATTCTTTTATTCTTTTATCTGTTTGGATATGCAGTTTTTCTGGTTGACTTTTTATACTCCTTTGTTCGCAGTGTTGCAACCTTGAATAACCAGCAAGAAGTCCCGAGACGTTGATTTATTTCCACGAATTTCCTGAAATTTTGCATTCTTCTTGGATAGTAGATGGTACCGGGTTGTTCTTTATCATTGTGGCTTTCTTCTACTGAATTCGTGAATATACGTTGTTATGCTGCAGCTATTCGTTCTCGTTTTATATTCTATGGTCTTTTATTCATCCCCCTCTTCGTGGTTTATTTGGTTCTTTTTCTTGTTATTTATGTCCTTTTTGAAATCGAAGACTCGGTTTTATCGCTCTTACTTTTGTTCTGTTCCAATTTTTGTTCCACTTCTCGCAGTTGGGTAGAATCCAGCCCACGACCACAGGCAGAAGTTTCTCCCACCGGTTGATTCTATTTCCCTTCAAATTTGCTGAAATCTATGTACACTTCTACGGATCTACCTTTTATTTCCTTTACTCGATTCGCCTTCGTATCTCTACTCTGAAACCTTTTATTCTCAAATCCGAAAGCTTTCCGAACAGCAAATTTTTATTCTACATTTTTTTTCAATTCTCCATCGCGGTATCGCCTCTTCGATTTAATCAAATTTTCTTCGGTTCGGTTCATACATAGAAACTCATAAATCTTTCCATGCAATTCACCGCTCTTCACTTATCTTCCATAAAAAAGAAACGTTTCCTAGTCTTCTCGGTGGCAATCTCTCCGCCGAAGTGTAGAATAAAAAAAAAGTTACATCAAATTACAGACACGGTTGAATCGCGGACACCCAGGAATAATAAATAAAATAATAAAACGAATCTCTCACAGATTTTAACCTTCTACCGCGGTCCATTTTACGCGACCCAAATCATATTCTTTTTATCGACGCAATTCTTTTACTTCGATCCTTACCGGAATCAAATTTATTCTCTTTCTATACATGCTTTAAAATAGTTCAAAACGTGTAAATAAAAATAAATAAACTTCTTATTATAGCTGTGAAAAAAAGTACACAATTAGCCTAAGTTTTTATGAACACAACACGAAGAGCGCAACGAATCAAGCAACCTGTTCCTCCGCGATTTAATTCGATGCTTTTTCAAAGAAAGAATTCAGACAGAAGGGCAACAAAAAGAAAACAAAAAAAAAAACATAGAAGAAGAGAAAAACGAGAAGGAAAAAGACAACGGGAGCAACGTCGACGGACGGAGAACAAAAGGGGAGGAAAAGAGGGATGAAGAGCGAAGCCACAGAGAAACAAACCAGCGGCGCGATTGTTCGTCCGTTGCGTGGGCGGCTGAAGGCACGATTCGCATTGTCGTCCCAAGTTTTCGACGATTGTTTCAGCGAACGAAGCAGCCGATACACGGATCGGGAAAACGTCGGCTCCGTTTCAAAGCTCCTCTTCGTTTCACGGCCCTTTTTTCCCCTCCCTTCCACGGACTTGGGCTTTTTCCCCATCGTCTCGCGACCCCTTCTCCATGGAACGGAAAATATGGATCGAAAAAGGAAACGACGATGCTCCTGGGAGCGGCTTACGGAACGCGAAAATCGCCGCCACCCCTTTGTCCGGTGATTTTTATTGCGACCGTCGCGCAGACGTCGACTCGAGGGGTAATTTTCCCTGCGGAGGATTGTAGGCCGATTGGCCGAAGTCCTTTGTGATGGTTTCGTCTTGCTGGTTTCGCTCGAGAAATACGGTGGTTGTAAAAAATGTTTCCACTTCATTGTATTTGTTTTAATATTTCCTTTTTTTTCTTTTTTTTCTTTCTTTTTCTTTCTTTTTCCTTCTTTTTCCTTTTTTTTTTTTTTGAGTACCGATTAATTAGGTCTTAATACTCTCCCGTCCGTAAGTTACAAAAGTCTTGTAAAAGCAGACTTGTCGGTAAAATCTTAAGAAGACGGTATAAATTAAAGTTTTATAACTGTAGTTTTATAACTGTAGCGTCGAGTTTACTCTGTTCTAAATTTGTTAAGTGTCCTATGACTTATGGACGCGGGAGTGTGTGTTAAATTTTCTATTGTTCCGTGATGATTATGATCTACGTGTCCTCTTCCGTATAATTTGTCGCGAATACAAAAATTTGATACCGTTGAAATTAAATAAAGAAACTGAAGAAAAATAGCCTCCTTAGGACCTGTTGTAATTTTTCTAACTGAAATTAAGTAACTGCAAAAATGAAATTCATTGGACTCTTTTCACAGAACTTGCTGTAGCGATTATAATTTCTTTACTTGAAACGCTGTCAATATTTTCACCTGTCTACAAAAATTTGATATGTGTAAATAAAACGAACAACTCGATCAAAATGGCCTCCAGGGGCCTCTGTACGATACTTTTATTTTTTTCTTGCGCGCCATTGTAATTTCTCTGATTGAAATACCACCAGTATTTTCATCTGGCACCAAAAATTTAATACCGTGGAAATAAAACTGAGAGCCTGGTGAAAAATGGCTTCTTTAGCGTCCTTTTTACTCCAAAAGTTCTAATTAAAATACTGTCAGTATTTTCACGTGACTGTAAAATAAAACAAAGAACCCGATCAAAATGGCTTCTTTGGGGCCTCTGTACAATATTTTTGTCCTTCTTTTGAGCCACTGTAATTTCTCTGATGTAAATACCACCCTCGGCAAAAAAATCACGAAACCACCCTTGCTTTCTCACGTGAAATCAAAGTTTCCAAACATCCCCAACCAGTCGGCGGATTACGAGATCAAAGGAGGCACGTGACAGTGGAAAGGAAATTCTTCTAATTGCACGACAAATTGCAAGGAAACGCAAGGACTGGTCGAAACTTTGCGACCCGTTTCAATTTCCCACGCTACTTATCGACACAGTGGCAAATTGAAATCGGAGGCCAGCCAACTACGAAATTTTCGACGAAATACACGCTGATACATCGCTATCTGTTTCACGTGTATATAAGGGTGCACGTATACGGAGAATATAGACCGGTATCACTTTGCAAGAAGTTTAAGTTTAATTACTGGCTGATATGCGACGCCGGTCGGGCGCTGTTTACAGGAAACTCGCGAATGACCGCGGACACCACAACTTTCGAAAGCCAGTGGAATGTATTAAAAGCTCGATAAACTAGACAAAACTTTCCCTGTCCGATAATGATGTCAGTTAAAAGGGGAAACACACGCTGTGTTGGACCAGAGACCGATGGAATTGTTATTTTAAGGAATTAGGTGAAGGGTGCTCACATGATTTATGCGAAGGAATTGTTACTTTTGTATTTCAGAGTGTTCCAAAGGATCTTCGATTCTGTTCGGGAATAATTTGTTAATAGGTACTGATTTTCTTTTTTTTTATTTTTCTGTGTTATAATAGTGTAAGGATCTTTGATTTTTTTTTTTTTTCACGAATAGTTTGTTAATCGAAGTCGAGTTTCTTTTTTTTTTATTTCTGTACTTGAAAATATAGTAAGGATTTTTTTTTCACGAATAGTTTATTGATTGAAATCGATTTTATTTATTTTTTTATTTCTGTACTTGAAAATATAGTAAGGATTTTTTATTCTGTTCAGGAATAGTTTATTAATTGAAGTTAATTTAATTTTTTTTTTTTATCTCTGTACTTGAAAATATAATAAAAATTTTTTTATTCCATTCAGGAATAGTTTGTTAACCGATGTCGGTTTCCTTAATTTCTGCATTCGAAAATATAACAAGAAACTTTGATTCTTCTCTCGAATAGTTTCCTAATGGATATCGGTTTTCTTCTTTTTTACGAGAAACCTTAAGTTTTAACTTCGCGCTTCCCTGGAAACAAGTGTTAAATTATAATTGGAAGTGTGAAGAGTCGTAAAAGTTCTTTTAAATTTCCCGTTCTCTCTTCGTTGGCAAAAAAAAGGTGAAGTTAATCCCATCCTTGCATAAATTAGTTTTATCGAATATATAAAAGTGACTAAAACTACCAAGAAATGTTTTACATATAAAATTTGCTTTTCTCTTTTTTTTTCTCCCAACAAAAAAAATCCTATTTACCAATGTATATCCTTCCCCGCCACGTTCCACCGACTTCGCTCCTCATTTTTAATTACTCTCCCACTTCCAACCACTTCATCTCGTAGTTCTTTCTCCCTTCGCCCCAACAATCTTCCATTCCACGTCTCCTCCAAACCCTTTTCCCTGTTCGTTCTTTCTTTTCGTCGTTTCTCGTTCACCTGCCCGCTCCTCCGCCTCCATTTTCCAACTGGTACGTTTCGAGCACGTGATTTACTCGTACCGTGTGCACCGGTCGATAGAAGCGGGACCGGAAATAATGATTTAAGCGGCAACCGCGCAGCTTGTCGATTCGTCCAGGAAATATTTGCGGTTGTTTTCTGATCACAACCATCTTTACCCTCTTTTTATATTATTTTCCATTAAAAAACATCTGCCAAACGCGACGCTACGTTCTCTTTGTCCTTTCTCCCTTCTTTTCGTTCCGCTTCCTTTCCACAAATTATTTTTCTTTTATTTTCAAAGAACGTAACAATTTCGAGACAGAGAAGATCTCGTACGTTTATTTTATTTTATTTTCTTCAAATAGACGTTTAAGTAAGTAAAAATTTAATACGGTGTAATGAATAAGATTTGTCAAATAAATTTTCACTGGATTAAAAAGGAAATTATCAAGTAATAAAGAACTTGGAAGAGTCCCAAAGCGTTTCGTTTATCCGGGAATAAAAACAACACGACCTCGTGAAATTCGCTTTTGCTCGACGGATTACACGGACCAGCCGCAAAATGAGAAATTCCTGTTTGCCTTTGGCCCCGCTGTCCAACTCTCTTCGCGCAAATTCTATTAACCGGCGGAAATATTTAACGCATCTCCGTTTCGAGCTTGACGGACAGGTTGGAATAAAAGGTACGGTCGCTCGTAACGTCGCTCTTAAGTTCGTAGACGTTTCCTGATGGGTCGTTTTCCCTTTTTCAAGTAAGCAATAAACCATTATTCGAATGGACGTTTAAATAAATGGGTTCTGCGATAATTTTATCGCTTCGCGTCTTTGGTACGATTAGCAGAGTTGATTCGAAATTGAAAGGATAAGAAAGATATAAAAATGTAGGTTCGGTGGAAGAACAGTGGCTTGCTTTTTACGCAAGTTGGTTTTTCAGATATTTTTTTTTTTTTCCATACAGGAAGATCTACGCGGCAATGAATCTTCGATCTCCCGAAATTGCAACTTGAGAGTAGTCGACGTCGCTCAACGATGAAGTTTTTACGGCGGCGCGTAAACTGTGGAATATAGAGTAGAGTTTTAGGCAGCCGCTTGAACTCTTCCTCCGTCACGGTAAGCCGTGCTTGTTTCTTTGCGTTCGAGCAACTTGGAGCAAGTGGCTTGGCCTAAGCCTCGATACTGACTCTATCGGTGCTCGATAATTTGTTGGTTGTGTTTGTAAATAACGCGGTATTTGAATTATTAATGGCTACTTTGAAAGATTATAAATATTCTAAATAATAGAATATTTAAACTATGAATAACCACTCTGAGAAATTTAAAAAATCCTGAATAACACAGTATTTGAATTCTAAACGATTAACTCTAAAAGCGTTATAAAAATTCTAGATAACCCTGAATTTAAATTATAAATAGCCAATTCTAAAAAATTATAAAAATCGTATATAACGCAGTATTTAAATTATAAATATCTGACTCTTAAAAAATCATAAAAATCCTAAATAACACAGCATTGAAATTGTGAATAGCTGACTCTAAAAGATCATAAAAATCCAAAATAACAAAGTTATTCGAATTATCTACAGCTAATTCTAAATAAGTTATAAAAATCCTAAATAACAATATTTAAACTATGAATAACCAACTGTGAAAAATCATAAAAATCCTAAATAACACGGTATTTAAATTATAAATATCTGACCCTTAAAAAATGATAAAAATCATAAATAACACAGCATTGAAATCATAAATACCTGACTCTTAAAGAAATCATAAAAATCCTGAATAACACACTGTTCGAATAATTCACATCTAACTCTATAAAACTGAAAAAAATTTATAAAGCACACGATGAATATTCAAAGAAACAGAAAATGGAATTATCCCTTGAGAGACTCGATCGGAAGATTAAATGATAAGATAGGGAGGATTCGATTTGTAGCATACGGAAGCAAACCTTTGATCTAAGCACTACTGTATGGTCTAGGTTTGGAGGTGCGCGAACCCGTTTACAATTGATATCGTCTGAAGCCTCCAGGTGTGACGTTTCACCGGTACTGTACACCTAACTTCATCAGAGAACGTAGTGATATCGATATTACTCGAGGTTCCTTCCGAAGAGCTCTCTGACGCTGACTACAGCGTCTGACTTTCTCAAAGTTGAATCGAATATTAAAATCTGTTAGAGAGACAAGAGATTGACATCCCTTGTGTCGGATGGAATTAATATCTTTTTCTTTTTAATTGCCATGCGTTTGACACTTAATCAATATTATTTTTTTTATTATTATTATTATATCTTAGAATTATTTTAACCGAATTGATATTTTCTTGAATTTCTTACTAAAAGGAAAAGAAAATTTTAGAGCTCTGCGATATTAAAAATATTCAAACACCGAATATATGTTTATTAAGAAAATGGAAAATTTCTTCAATTTTTTGATTACAAAATTCAGAACATTGCGATATGAAAGAAATTTTAATACCTGGATGTTTTTAAATTAAAGATTTCTAATCGTGGAATATACACGGTCCGAGATTTTTGTGTAAAATATTACGCCGCTCGAAATTTCCACGTTTTCCAAGTTAAAACGGGTAGATAGGAAATAAAAGGAGAGGTGCGACGAAAATTAGGTCCGGGTAGTACATTTTGCTTAACAAGTGGACATTAATGAGGGGAGAGACGTGAATTTTCTCTGCTCGTTCATTTCCTTTTCTTCTCGCCACGAGTCCTACTCGATACTTCGAGCACCGGTATTATTCTTGCTCACTTCGAAACCTCTTCCGACTAATTAAATCGATTCTACACCTCGTCGCGGCTTAAAGAGTCCTTCAAAGAGACTGTATCTCGTGAATAATGATCCTTTTCGTAATATCGCGTAAAAAAATTTCTTAATCGTTGCGTTTTATGGTAGATGAAAACCGATTTAAAACCGACCACTTTTTTTTTTTCTTTTGCAGAAATCCGGCTTCAACGACACTGGTACAAAATCAATCCTCGAATAATTAACCTGTATAAATACAACACTAAACGATTCTAAATTAATCGATACACGTTTACCAAATGCAATTAATATTAATGTCCAATTGAAATATTCCATGTTATAAATTTCGTATTTTCATTTCAATATTTTAACGAAAATTTCAAATAAATAATATCCGGGATATTAAAAATGTATAAAGTAGAATTATATTTAAAAAGGGTATCAGATTGGGGACGAAAATGTTTTCCGATATATTTTAACCTGCTCTGAGTGTGTGTACGTAAAGGAAAAGAGGAAAAAAAAAAAGAATCGCAAAAGATAACACGGAGATGAAAGACAAAGGCCAGTCAAAGGAAGAGAAACGAAGGATATCCTGGTAAGAGAGAGGAAATTAAATCGCGAGCTGAAGAAACATTAGATTCAAATTGACTGCGAGCTAAGCGTTCTTGCACTTAATCTCTTTGTCGCGTTAACAATTCAACGAGACAAGTAGTTTGAAAGAAAAAGCGGAGGAAGAGAAAAAGGAGGGGGAGCTTCTTGCTTTGAAACTTTCACGTGAAATTTTAACTGGCTACGGTAGTTTGTTTAAAGTCGCGTTCCTTTCTTTTCGTCTCTTCGCTCATTTACGTGATATTTTGTTGTTTCTCGTTTGAAATTTTTCTTTCCGCCAAACCTTTATGGAGTATTTTATTTTCGACGTTTAAACATAAATAACGGAATCAAAAAGCGTGGAGAAAATAAATTTCTACGATAAAAAAGAAAAATAATAATACAGAGATATAGAAAATGAAAAAAATTTAGAAATAAGGTAATTTTAAAAGAGATGGCCTTGCGGATCAGATGACTAAAACTCATTCTACTAAAACTCTTATAAACATTAATATTAATATTTTAAATCCACATTTATCTAATTTAGCAAGTGGTTATATTTTTTTTAGAAATTATTTCTTTTTAAAAAAGGTGGGCCATCGCTTCCTAATTTGGCCTACAGAAAATAAAAGAAGCATGGACACGATATCAAACTAAGAATACAGAAAATAAAAGAAGCACAGACAGTACCAAAATAATAAATCAGAAATAAAAAAAAAAGCATATTGCTCCCGGAAATCATCGTAATTATTCCCAGCAAGTTTACGGTAGGCAGCTTAAGATCGCAAAGGGCCGGAAGCGAAAGAAGAAAATGGGAAAGCCGCGGTGGTAAAAGGGGGCGACGGTAAAAAAGTTTGGAAAGTTGAGGTTAACGAGTTCGAACAAGCGGAATTGGATGACACGGGCAAACGATGGACGAAGAAAGTCAGAGGAAAACACAAGGATCGCGAGAAAAAGGGAGAAGAAGAGAGGGTGAGAAAAAGAGACGAATGGATCATCCGTCCTGAATTAAATTGGCCGCGGGGAAAATGCTCGTGAAACCGTGAAATTACCATTTTGAGGCTCGCGCCCGGCTTCAAAGCCATCTTTTCGCGCGATCTGACAGCGAACCCGTCCCCGATCCATCCCCATATTGATGACGTTCGTGTCTTTTCTATTATCGCCGTTTGTCCTTCCAACATCTGTATTTCCAGGATGCGCCTGAAATTAAGTTCTTGTCTGTTCACGCGGAATAACAACCGAGTATCGAGCGAAAATGGTGTCGCGCTGCTTTCCACAGCGATTGATAAAAGGTTGAGAATGAGTTTGAAGGATTTAAACACGAATTAAGGGGATGAAGCGTTATAAAAAAAGGGGTTCAAGCGTTTTGATCGACTTTGATGGTTTTTGATGGGGAAAATGTATTAAAAACAGAGTTTTAAATTTGTTGAGGGATATTATGAATATATATAATGAATAAGTAGACTTTTTAGGGAAAAAGGTGACAAATGTATATTTAAGAAGAGAGAATAAAACCAGGAACTACGTCCTGTCTAGACCGATTTACAATTCGTACTGGCTAAACTTAGCCGTCGTCGATTCTTATAATCTACACGTATTGCAGTTCACCATTTTAGGTAGGATAATTTATGTCGTTTCGGGATTTTACAGACGTTTTACCGTGCGAGAGGAAGGCGACACTTCGGTTTTAAAACATAACTGTTCTACTGTAGCATAAATATTTGTAACAGAATTTTTTATACTGTCTGAGGATCTTTCAATTTAATTTAATTTTAATTTTAAATCTGAAGCTTGGACTGTAAAATTCCAAGCTTCGAAACGAACCACCGACTTTGAAATTTGCAACGTTTAGAAAAATATCGAGGCTGTAATGTTTAATTTAATGTTAGAAAATTGAGAAAATTTATATCGAAGCAGTTCGTCGAAGCCTGTTCTCTTTAAATTGTGCTTCAGAAATTTTCAAATATTTATCAGCAGCGCCGCTTGTGGTATCCAATAATAAATGAAAATAGCCTATTCATTGTGGGAATATTAATTCACGAACCGCTCCCGAAGCCTGGAACAGGGAAAATCGCACGTTCACCAGACAAGCTGGCAAACTTGGAGCTGATAGGCAACGCGAGGTCGATCGTCTCCTTAGTCGACAGAAAATTAGAGAGGCGGAGAGTTTCCGAGCGGCAGTTCGGCCTTTTAACCCGGTTGTAACCACCGTTGAGGCTCTTTCATCCATTTTTCCCATCCCTGTAACGACACTAATTACGCGTGACCGCAAATTAGCTTCCGGCCGTTTCGTAACCGAGGCGTTCCAAGCCAGGTTCGAGGTAAATTGAACGCGACCACGTGCATACACGACGAAAGTTACGCAGCTCGTTGAAAAGCAGCTTTGATCGACTTCTCCCATTTCGTTTCCTTTCTTTTTTTTCTATTACCTCTCTTTCTTCTTTCTTTTTTCTTTTTTTTAAGCATGCACTCCCTTTGAGCCACGATTTTTGACGTGTCGCTGTTTTCACAGATTTTTTTTATCCCGTCTTCTCCTCTCTTTCTTTACTTTTTTTTTTCCCTTTTTTTCACCTTTTTTCACTTTTTCGTTGGTCCACACTCACACACACCCGTTGGAGCAAATACAAAACGTCGGTGAGCATTCGTATCTCTTTTATTTCTATTTATTTTTGTTTTTTTTTTCTTTTTGTTTTTGCTCGCGCCATGGTGATCGTTGCTTTCCGTTCTCATCGGCGGGAACGAGAAACAGTCGGAAACAATGCTCGTTCGCAGTTCAACGAGTGGTTCCTTTGAGAGGGCTGACGGTGCTTCGTTCCTCCAAATTTTCTATTCGATAGCTTGTCCACGGGGGAACCTGCGGATTTTGACTTTTTCCATCGGTTCGTTGCAGGGCTAATCTTTCTTTTTTTTTTACGCGATCCGCTGTAGAGAAAGTTTTGTAGTTCGTAATTTAATAATTTAGAAATTCGAGCTGCCCAGGTTTGAAGTTCAAAATTGTATCGCAACTATACATCGACAATGGTTTTCGAGATGTACCTTCAAATAGGTTTTTCAACCCCTGCTTCGAGGGTTCATATCATTTCTTCGAAATAAACATATATGGACGTAAAAATATTTACAAAAATGGAGATCTACAGGGATTTTTCGCTATTTTCACAGAAACGTAAAAAAAAATTCTTACAAGAAATACGGGAATAGGTAGCCGGATATCCGGTTGCCAACAGTATGGTGAAACGAAAATCTATTAGTCTGTCTCGACAAAATTTTGTTAAAAAAGAAATAAAAAAAATAAAATTAGTTACATATAAATATTCTTTATATAACTAATTTTATTATTTGAATAGTAAATCAATTTTTTCACTTTTGTACGTACATATAGAAGAAAGTTGCCTAATACGGGGAGGACTCTGAATATAAGATGATATACTTAACACTTTGACTGCCATGTTGGTCATATATGACCGGCAACGGTTTCTCCCATGACGCCACAGTGGTCATTGGTGACCGGAGCCTTTCAACTTTTTACAATTGTAAAAAACGAAGGCGTGTTTTAATTTGTCCTTATCAACCGTTACTAAGGCGCCACGGTGGTTACCCGTGACCACCGGTAAGATAAACGCTTCATTTGATAAAAATGTTGTCTTCTAACATCAATTCATTATTATTTTGCTTTTATATGCTTTGAATGATAAAAATAATGCCGTGGCGTCCTGAGCAAAACATATGATTTCGGCGTGGCAGTCAAAGTGTCAACCTACCCTTTCGTCATTTTTCGAGCGTTGATATCACCTCTCCGAAACGAACGATGGCCGATGGAAAATAAATACGTGTCCAATATTTTTTTCGAGATCTGTATCGTACCGAAATTTCATTAAAATTTCATCAAAATTTTATCAAAATCGGCGTTTGTGTCAACTCCGTAACACTCGTTATCAGAAATAAAAAGAAAAAAAAATATCTATCCTTAAGTGGATAGAGACAACCGCAGAGAATGCTGAAGAATCGCGGTGCATTCCGTGTCTCGACGCGTCGAAGGGAAAGAAGAAAAAGGAAGCGTAGAGAAGAAGTGGCCTGCAAAGGCGGAGGCTGGCTGCTCTTTTTCTTCCCCGTAGCCAACGTTGAGCGACACGATAGGGGATGGTGGTAGTGTCGGTGGTCCTTTCGCTTTTTCTCCGAGTCTCTTTTCCGCGGCCGCTCGTCTCTTTTACACCTTAATTCCCGGCTGTGCTCGGTGGTCGCGCCACTCTCTCCTCGAGCGCCTATTCTTCCAGGGTGGCGCTTAATTAACGCCGTCCTTTCAGCGAGATTTCCGGGGGCCGTCTTTCAGCCCCTCTGCCTCCTGTCTTTCCCCTTCCGTGGCCCTTTGAACGGTTTCTGGAGGGCCCGGTGAATTTAGAAGAATTAATTTAATGTGTAGCCGCAACGTCTACGGGGCTGGGTTCTTGATGATGAAAATGGCGGTCTTTCCGGGGCTTCCGGTTATGATTTTGTTGACCGGCTATTTTAGGCGTATTCGCGGTTGAACGTGATGTTGAAATGTGTGGATAAATTTTTATGCGCTTAGAATAAAATTAAAAATGCGATCTGGAATATACTCTTGTAAAGAATATTACTCTCAGCGTAATATAAATAAAGATGCGTAAATTAATAGTTATAAATTTTAGAGTTGGAGTTAACTGGTGAACGGTCAATAATATTCGGGCGTGAAAACGGAGATTAACCTTCAGCGATCGAAAGCAAAGGGTAATTTTAATATTTATTAATATTGGAGATGCATGCCAAGAGTTGTAGTTCTTTATTCCTTTTTTAGAAAATTATTTAACACCAAATTGATTTTATGATGTTTCTATATCTCACCTTCAATATTTATTAATATTGAAAGTATTTATTAATATTTATTAATATTGAAGCTACATGCCAAGACTTGTGGAGTTCATTATTTCCTTCTTAAAAAATTCTTTAATACCAGATTGGTTTTATGATCCTTCTATATCCAATATTCGTCACAGAAATAACTTGAAATTGCAATAAAAATAAGAGATAACTCGTGACCGGTCAGAAAAGTGTTAACGCAAACCACTCGAGACGCTGTTTCGTTAAATTTTCTTGTCAAAAGATATCGGATAATATGTAGGTTTTGAAACGGAAGGGGTGAGAAATGAGTTTTATTGGTTTCATTACAGAAGTTGGTAAACGTGGTTCGTTTTAAGTCCGGATTAGTTGCTTATCTTTTTTCTTCTTCTTTACGTTGAATACTTGGTATGATAAAATTTTTGATTGCGTATTTAAGTTGGACAGATATTCAGTGTCTCGTAGTTGGTCTTTTTTTCTAATTAAAACTTGGATGGCTGTTAGAACTTAATAACAACTGATTTCCAGAGGAATTACGGGAGGTAAAATAATGACAGCGATGGAGGGTTGCTCGTTACACCGCTCGGGGAGCGAATTCGTCCCGTGAACAGCGAAAGAGGATTTGAAAACCAAATTTCAACAATATTTTTCGTTCGACTGCAGGGAATCAATATTTCAAGATTAAAATCTATCTTTTAATCTGGCTAAAATAATTTATGATCGATCGGTTTCGTTGAATTCCAATTATTACAGATGTGTACGTTTATGTTCTGGTAATTTCGTTCCGGCTGAAGATCCCCTAAAAACTGGTCGTCCATTTTGAAAGTTCCCTAATTCCTCGTTCCAACAGAATTTCATCCGCAAAGTCCATCGTCCTCGCTTTAACGCGGACTAATTTGCCTCGATCGGCGCTCGATTAGCCGTGGGAAGTTGAATTTCTCGTATCGGCCGGCAATTTGCACAAATTTGCCCGGTGAAATTCATAGAAATTCGCGCTGGACGGCCGGAACTAATGGATCTAGTAATACACTCGTAGAAACTCGTGAGCATAAATTAACAGTTTCCCCGTTTCGAAGCCGGACATTCCTGAAAACTCCTCACCGATCGAAACAGAGTTTCTCAGGCTGCAGTTGACCCGACATCAGCTGCAGTTGAACAGTCTTCATTTGCAATCTTCATTTATTTTATCCTATATACTCAATTTTCCGGTATACCGTCTGGTGGCCGGCGGTAACAATTTCGAACTGGCAGATTTAATTTAACGATTATTCTACTTGTAAAATCTATACGATCTGTTATTCCTTATATTGGCAACCGAAATCTTTGCGTTTGCCCGGTAAAAAGGTCAAAGACATAATCGTTCTACGTTATCTTACATGGACGTAGAAATATAAAAAAAGACTGGAGATCTAAAGGGATTTTTCGATATTTTCACGGGAACGTACAAAAAATTCTTACAAGAAATATGGGAATGGGTAGCCGGGTATCCGGTCGCCAACAGTGGAGTTAAACGAAAATCTATAAGTCTGTCTCGACGAAGTTTTGTTAAACAAAAAAATCAAAAATATAAAATTAGTTACATATACATAACTAATTTTATTTTTATTATTTTTTTCTCTTTTGTATACATGTGTACATAGAAGAAACTTGCCTAATATGTGGAAGATTCTGAATACAAGGTGATATAGTTAATAATCTACCCTTTCGTCATTTTTCTTTATCTGCAAAAAATACAATCGCGAGATGCTCACCATTAATGTATCTTATTAAATAAAATATTTAAATTCTCCGTATTCATAACCCTCCCCATTTTCTCTATAGAATTTTTTTTTCTTTTTTCTTTAACACATAAATTAATCGATGATATAAATTTTTCTAGATAACGAAGTACTTGCCGCTCCGATGAACAATAAAAATCACGAATAAAAATATTCTATTTGAACTTATAAATGGTTCCTATCGGTATCTCCTTATCGAAAGAAAAATATATTTTTTGAATCAAGCCCAGACAATGTGCGTGACAATCTTAATATCAGAAATCATTGCAAGTATTCGCTAAAAATCTGCTTGTTTCGAACAAAACCTCAAAAATGCCGCAAACTATGAGAGACATTGGTCGAGCTTCCCGAAACCAAATTTCGACCATTCCGAAACGCGATTAGCGTCTGTTTTAAAGCCGTCCGCGACACTGTCGGATGACCAGGAAGCAAGTGAAGCGACCATTGGTCAAAACGCAGTCGACCGCACCGAGTTACGCAGAAATGATTAGATTTGCTAGTTTGTGCCACGCGTCCACTCGCGAATCCCACTTTTTCTTTCTCCGTCCAGGCGAAAACGCATTTCTCGCGAATGAGTCAGTCTTTTGTCCCGCGGAATCGTTCCTTCCCTCGTTTTTCCTGGGTGAAAAGGGTTCGGGAGAGAAGAAGATAGAAAGAGAAAGAGGAGAGAAGAGCCATTGAAACCGAAGAAGAGCCGTTTCCGAAAGTTCGTAAAACGTTAAGGGGTCTCTCGCGCCGCTTCCTCGACGAACCGCTTTCCGCTTTTCACGTCCCACAATGGAGGGGGAAATCGTAATTTTTTTTTTGTTTTATTTTTTTCTTTTTCTCCATTTGTACCTTTGTCTTTGGCTCCTGGTTTCTTCGTCGAGGTTTGTAGATAACGATTACGTGGCGAACGGAAGTTGCCATTTGTCGACAGCGATGGTTCGGGGCATTAATTGGGTAATTTTTACGCTAATTTATATTTACGAGAATATAGTAGAATAAAAAGTAGAACTTTGGTAGAAAATTGCTTCGCGTACCAAGCGTTGCAAAAATCTGTTTTATATAAATTTTGTATGTTCGTCGATTGAATTTTTTTTTTTCTTTTCTTAATTTAAAACAGAACATATGCATCTTTTAATAATCTCGAAAGGTACGACCTAAAACGCTTGATAAAAAAATTAATTAATAAATGAAATGTTTTTTTTTCTTTTTCTGTCCGAAACAACACGATAATCTTGTGAAAGTTAAAAATGTTTAGGAATGCGGAGGGTTAACATGGTACACTCGATACATCGAATGTCGATCGTGCAATTTTGAAACGGCACAGCCTGTATCAATAACATAACTCAAAATTAACATCGCTCAGGTTATAACGTAATACTGAGACGAGTAAATAAACCGCCGTACCTGTTCACAATATCGGATATTAACATTCAAAATCAACCGTAATTAATACCACTGTTTGTCGTTCTCTTTGTCAACAAGCTCCGTTCTATAACGATATTTCCCAACGTAATCATCGATCCTATTTTCGAACCGTACGTTTTAAAAAGCTTGCCGACGAAACAGTGGAAATACCAGTAAAAGTTCGCCTTTTCGCTTTGAGCTTCAAAAATCAATCGAATATCGCAGGAAAAACACTCCATTTCTTTTCAACTCTCGACTGAAAGTTGTGCAAAAAAGTTTTGAAATCGAAACTTCTCGAGGGATCGTTGAAACTCTTTTAAACGTCGAAGCAACCTTCCAGCGACCCTTATCGCGTTACCAGAGGTTCGATTAACCTCCCTTGGATACCACAGTTAATTTAGATTGAAAAAATTATTTACACAATTTCGATTTGTTTCAATACCCATTTGGAAGTGTACAAGGATTTAGAATTGACCAATCTGTACTTGGAAATTCGACGAAACGTTCCTGGAAAGGATTCTTTATCCACTCGAAACTATTCTATTGATAAATTCTTTTGATTTATCGGAAGATCTACTATATATGCGTTAAATTCTTGATATCAAATCACTGTCGTCAGTCTTCTCAATTTTGCTAAAATTCTTTATAAGAAAAATAAATCTACTTTGCTATCGTGGACTTTGCCACAAGAAACGCCTTAAATAAAATAAATAAATCCAGATCTGTAAAATTATTCAATCGACAATATTCTACAATGCGCTCTAACAGAAAAATAGAAATAGATACAAATTTCTAAGCTTCCTTAGAAAATAATATTCTAACATTCATTCTAACTCAAAAAAATGCACCGAGAAAAAAAGTTACTCTACTTTTGCACAACTCATTTTGACACGAGAAAAAAATAAATAAACAAACCTAGTCCAATTTTAGAATACTCAAAAGATTAATAATGGAAGAAAAAATCAGCTCTTTGACACCGGAACTACCGACGAATAAAGTATACCTATTTCTACCGAAGAAATCAAAGTGGAAAGTATACAAAATAATATGTGATGCAATTCAGACAAAAGTGTATGTATATTTTTAACAGAAAATCGCGGAAAATCTGCGCAAAGACACCGTGGTTAATTTATAAATATTTCGTAAAAAATTTACGAGTAAAAAAATGTCTAGTGTTAAAAGTACTCGAAAGATTAATAATGGAAAAAAAATCGGCTCTTCAAGAGTACATCCAAAACATTAATATTTTCGTTCGGCATTTTTTATTTACAATTTATTTAAAACTCGTTCTCCACTGATTTCCTCCGAAACCTCTCGATTCCCGTGCTCGAACAACCGCTTTCAAAGTTTCGAGTGGCCGTGAAACAGGAACAAAGGGGTCGCTGGCGAACGGAGTGAAAAGGGACGAAAAACGAGGAAGGAAGTTCACGAGAGCGTGACAGAATAAATCGTCGATCGGGCAGGTGTAAGTCGCGCGGCTCCCTAACTTTAATCCTCCTCGCTGGAAAACTTCGAGTGTCGGGAACGGGGCACACGAACGCGCCGGAAGTGCGCGCCGTGGTGGACGTACTGCCTGGGGAAACTCGATTAGAGAATTTTTCTTTAATTTGCGACCGGTCCCGCGACCCTCTGGACCGGGAGAGGAGCGCATCGATCGATAGTTTAAGAAGCAGCCTCCAACTTTCGAGGATTTACGAGAGGTTGGAGGGATTTTGTACCCGGTCGCCCCTTGGATTCGTCATGGTGGCTGGGAGTAATTATAGCGGCGGTGACTGGGCGCGAAAGACGATTATTTAGGGGCTGTTTTTGCGAATATTCGGTATTAATGCGAGCATACAACTGATTTCTACCGCTTCGAGGTTGAGAGAGGTTCGAGTATCTGCTTGTCGTTTGTAATTGCAAATTATATTTGCTTAATTAATTTTAAAAAACTGGCGATATTAAAACGGTGAAATTAAGTTCGTATATCAAGGAACTTTTCAAGAAGAAATAATTTAAGTTCGTGCATAAAAAATAATAAACGATAAACTGAATCGCGAAAAGCTAAAGCTATTAACACCAGAGCTATCAAAGCGGTCGAACGACGGAAATTCTATAAATTTCTAATGATGCGTTTTTTGCGTATTTTCTGGGATTTTGTGTAAAATATTAGATACCGGAAAAAGTTGGTACAGTTTTTTGTTAGAGACAAATTCAAACTGAATTTCTTATAGTATTTTATAGTAGCGATCCGGCACCGAATATATAATAATATGGTTAAAGATTTGTTTCTATCGCACTGTGTTATTTTTTTTTTTTAATATAGTACAAATAGGTGTATTTTAATCGTCGGTAGTTTTAGCGTTAACAATTATGAAACGAAGGTAAACTAATACAAAGCGTGTAAGATATTCAAGAAATGCTGAACATAGTGTCCGACGTTCGATAAAACAAAGGTGTCCACCGGAAATTCCAACATGGCGATGACCGTGTAGCGAGCTAATAAAGTGTCGAATATTTCGTAGCGAACGAGACTCTGTGGTTTGAGAGGAGCAACGTCTCGAGTAAGTCGTTTTTATCTCCGGAATTTTTGCCAAGGAACGCCGGGAACGTGACGCGGAATTGGGAATTGCCGTCGAAGGAATTCCGGGGTGCGGTCTTTCCGGTGAATTTTAAGGGTTACATGAATACTTGGCATATTAGCGCCGTTATTTACGAGCTACAGAAACGCGGAGAAAGACTTGTAACGAACCTCGACGACGTTGTTCCCCCGTTTCTTCGCGAACTCGCAGCATTTGATATTAAAATTGTTCAAATCGTGATACCGCGCGCTTAAATATTTTTCTCAGTCTGCGTAAACAGTTATTTCGCGTGGAATTATGCAGTGGGATGGACCGAGGCGAACCGGACCAAAATAATAATTCGGTGGAAAGATTTTTTTAAGTTTGAAAAAATGTTTTATCATTAAATTTCAAATTAAACGCGCATCGATCACGAATTTCTAATGAAACCTTGACTTCTTAAATTTTAACTTTTATTTTTTACTCCGCGTGTCTATAATAATAAAAACACCACCGCGAGATAATATCTTCCAATATCGACAATCTGCGATAAGCTTTCTGCTTCAACTAAATTAATAAATTAATTACATTTAACGCGATGGAAACTAAAATATAGATTATGAATTCCGCGAAACACAGTCATCGAATTTTCCCTGCCAAAAAAAAAATATATATATATACATAAAATAAAATAAAATAACGTCACGATATTCGTATTCGTAGAAGCGCACCGATTCTATAGTCGCACCCAGAATTACCAGCACGAACAGCAATATCAATTTCAATCGCGAGCAAACTTTATCAAAGGTCGTGGCACTCGCGCTCGCAGCTCGTCCCATTTGTATCGTGCGTTTGATTCGAGGCACGTCGACGAACGAGCGTCGCCGTTCAACCGAGACGTTTGCATATTCAGTTCAATTAAACGGCTCTCGCTTAATCGGCAAACAGCGACGAGATGCGGCTGCCCGGAAGCGGAAGACTTCGCCGCCGTAAAGTTCCCCGGATGAAACTGCAGCCGCTCGAAAAGAGACAGACAGACGACTCGGTAAGCTGGATCCTTCGAAAACTTCCAATGCTAATGCAATCACGGCAGTTTCGCCCAACTTTTTCCGTCGAATCGGGTCGGCTTCGCGAAACTGGATATCCGTAACGAAAGACTTGGAAAGGAAAGGGAAGAAAAAACGAAACAAGTTACACAAAAGAAACAAAAAAAAAAAGAAAAGAAGAAAGAAAAGAAAAAAGAAAAGAAAGAAATGCAAGCGCGGGAGAAAGAGAGAAGTTCGAAACATCGTAGGGTCCGTGATAAATCGCGATAACCGAATTAAACTCGAGCGGATCGCGATTATATCGGTCGCGACTTTTGCTTAGCCCGACCGAGGAAATCCATCGATAAATCCATCGGCGAGACTGAAAAATCCGTCGGTGCCACGTACCGGAACAGAACGAGGGAAAACGAGGGTGGTAGAATGGTGGCCGTTAAGCACGCGGAAATACGAAGGTTCGAATCAATCCGCGAAAAATTTTTTTTTTCTCTCCCCCCAGCGCGTGATTAATTGATAGCCATCTATCTTCATTTGATCCTCGTTAGTGTCGCTTTTTTCGGTTGAAAAAGTGAGCTGTT
>SMSQ01026103.1:257288-273676 GCA_019453375.1 Ctenoplectra terminalis
AAAAAAAAAAGAACTATATACTAAATGTGAGTTATAACGTATTTCTGAAACTAGCACTAATTGTAGATTATTCTTCAAGCTAATAGAAGAGCGTAGGAAGAGGAGAAAAAAAGATATAATTGTTGAAACGAACCGCACCTGAGCAAAGAGCTCACCGGGTGGCGCATACTTTGCAATGGTGGAGGCATCGCCCGTAGAAGTCAGAACATAATGATTAAGAAGACGCATGTACGAAGTTTCATTGTATCTAGCTATCTGTTCGTGTCTAGCCAGCTCCTCCACGGTGATCAATTCGTGAAGGCGACCTCTGTAATTCTCTGGTGTTAAACGATCATCCGTAAGAGATTCTTGAGTCAAAAAGAAGTTGCTTCTGTCAGGGTAAGGATATATCATGGACAATTTGTCCTCCTTCGGATCCTTTGCTGGCACAAAAGGTGACTCGAACCAATGGATCAACGACTTCTCGTTATTCCATGTTTTTGGATTCTGAGAAAATTGGTAATTGGTCGCTTCGTGAATTCTGGTCAAATCGCTGGTTGGTAAGCAATCCATACAAATCCTTTGGAGCAATACTGGATACTCGCCGAAGTAAAAAATAATATTCTGGCGGTACGTGCCATATTTATTGGCAGCGAAGCAAATTTTGACAAAATAATGCACTTCGTCTCTTCCATTTCCAGCTGCGTTCAACTTGTCCAGTTCTGAATTGTACCATTCCTGACCGTTCGTAATCCCAATCTCGTTGGTTTTATAGAGAACCGACCTCAGCGCAAAATTCTTGCGATTATGATCCAACGTTAGTGCTATTCTTTGCAAGTGTTTACCTAAATGAATTCAATAAGCCCTTTGACATTGTCTACCGCTATATAGAAACCTATACGCTATATCTTATACCATAAACAAGTTACTACTGGCAACAATTATTCTGAAATAATATTCAACAACCTTTTGGCAAATACTTTCATATAATTTACAAATATCAATTACTTATGATTAAATTATTAAACTATTGCATGAATTCAGTCTCACTATCAACGACGAACAGTTCCTGTCAAGCGGAAACGTAAACACTATCAGAAAACAATGGCACTTACCGCGCGCCAGAATCTGAAAGTCCCAACTGAAAATCACATGATTACTCGTCGATCGGCAACAGAGGCTTTTATTAGAGATAATTAACAGATCGTCCGTCTGCTTGCACGTGATAACTTTCTCTGGATTCTGTGATTTAATCCAGTCGCGATGCACCTTCTCGGCGAAGCCGGAAGAAAGCAATGGCTCAACCTCTCCGTTCATTTGGAACGGTTGATCGACCATCAAGGGCGAGAATTTCGCACGATTTCGATTAAATTCGGACACTCTTGCCTACATCATATCACAACGCACGGTTGTTCACGTTTTCGAAGCAACAGATAGACGCATTTCACCACGCATCCTCCCGATAACTCCGATCTGCGACCAACACGATGCTTTCCACTACTGATGAATCACTATGCGTAATGCGCACGCGCCGACTTGGCGGTGTTGGAACGTAGTCTGCGCCATCTCGCGAGTATTCCCGTACTTGAGAAACCTGGAGAGCGATATTATCGACGACCGAGAGAGCAAGGGGTTGTAACGGGAATAAGGGGTTACAATTTATGTAAATTAATCAGGAATTGTTCAACGGTAATTATTATTGTCGAAACAAACGATTGGGAGAAAAATTGTTTTATAGAAAGAAAATGGAGTAGCTGTATCGAAAAGACAAATTACTCGTGTTGCGTTAACCCCTTCCCGTACTTTAGCGAGTCTGACTCGCGATGAAGATTTTGGCCCAAACATGAATATCGCGGAGTCGGACTCGCGACCAGATACCTGGGCCAAACGTAAACATAACAAGCCGAGCTCGCGGACTGATTTTTTGCCCGTTATGATCGTGACGTGAGAAGTATCATACCATGGAGGATTTCTAGAATTGTACGTATTTCCTTTTTAGATATTCATTCAGTTTGATGATTAAATTTTTTTAAATAATATGCCATTTACTTTCAGGCGTAGTATTATTACATTTCTCAGAGGACCAAACTATTATACATATAAAATGTAATAAATTTATAATATCTATAAAAGTAAAAGCGTAAGAGTTTACTTCTTCAACAACAGTATCGCGTAAAATTGAGTATAACACAGGTATCGCGATCATCTACATTTCGATTCGTATTGCGATTGTTTACAAGCATCGGTCTGGTCTGTTCAACGCGTGTCGATGCCTACCGCTTGGGCCCGAGTTTCGTCGAGCTAAATGGCACGGGAAGGGGTTAATATTGAAACCATCGAAGCGAAAAAACGACCCTTCGTAATTTTCTATAAAAATTTATAAATCTCTCCTGGTGCGTTTTTTTTTTAAATATTTTCATAGGTGCGATTTTTTGGAAAATATATGATTAAAAAATTCGTTTCTCTTACATCAGGTATATTTTCAAGTATGTATCATCGCAATTTCTTCGGTACAAATAGATATACTTTGACCGTCGATAGTTCCAGCGTTAATCAAGGATGAGAAATACTGATAATTCCATTTTTTGTTACTTCATAAAATACATTAACCCGACCGGAGGACATAAATTAAGCTTCCTCCGACTCGCCACCCCACCTATTACCATCCCTATTCACACTATCCACAAGATCAGATTAGAAAACCACGAGAATCGCGGTCCCTGCGGGCACCTGCGAGGCAAATAAACAAGCTAAAGAAAAACGATCGAGGTCTGACGGGGAACGACCCCCTTCCCTCTCTCTTTCTCACCTCTCCACGCAATCTCGTGGAAATTCCACGGAAGATTCTCATGTAAATCGCGCAACGTTATCGAACCACCGGAAGTGGCTAAATGACGATCGCCATTATCCTGCGGTCTGGCGAAGGGTTTCGAGAGATAGAGCCCCGGAATGGGAAAGAGACGAATAGAGAGAGAGAGAGAGAGAATGGGGTGGTTGAAGAGTCTCTACGAGAGGGGCGAAGCGTAGAACCAGAGGAGTGGGATCGCGGTTAGCCCCCGACTGGCTTGAAAGCTTTCGAATCGTCGACCATTTCGTGCGTTGCTCCAGGTATTCCCCTTGATACCAGGCTATTCCATTTACCTCGATCCCTGAATCGTGGGGTAGGAGTCAAGGGTTGGCGGACGGAAAAAATGTCGCTGGAATCTGGCAGTCACAGCGAGCTGACCAGTTTCCAACGCCAGATAAACTATTTGTCTGTTTTCGAACTTTCCCCGAGGGAAATCTAATGCGACGTTCTACGGTGTTGTCCGGGGGTGTGTCCGTGGGTGGGCGATTTTTAACGGTGCTCGAGAGGTACGCGTGAAACGACGCACACCAGGGTTGCTTTTTCGCCCGGATATTCGGATAAGGGGTGGTTCTTGCCGGGGGTAGGTCTGTCATCGACGTTTGCTTGGGTTTCAGGAGTCTGGAGTGGACCGTTGGAACGGTGATCGTGCGGATAGGTTATTGTTATTAGTCTCCTGGTCGAGTCTGGGTTCGACAGTGTCGCGGTCGAGGATTTTTAGCTCGTGACGGAGGGGATCGTGTTCCTAACTTTTAATATTTGCAGAAAAAAATATTTCCTACTGGTGTTTTTAATTTTGTTTCTTCATTCGCGGATGGAAAAATTGAGGTTCAGGGTGAACGTTTGTTAACCCATTCGCTGCCAAGACTAAATTATACGAAGTCGTTACCATTGCCATTTATATTTTGAGTGTTATCGTTTGCCAAAGCTCTGTTATTTATTTATTTTTATTATTTTATTATCATACATAATCGTTTGCAAGCGGTAGTATTTTTTCAAGTTTTTTACATTTCTATATTTACGTTTGTGGCCACAAAAAATTTGCTAATTCAAAAGCCCGCACGTTACAACATATTTAAAGTAGGACGAGTATACTCGTCTTTGGCACTGTGTCATGCATTGCCAAGACGAGTATACTCGTCCTTGGCAGCGAAAGGGTTAAGATTTTCTTAGCGCGATTAATTTTTTATTTATTCTTTTTTTCTTTTTTTTTTTACTGTTAAATAATATTGTGGGTTAGCGCATGTTACCACTGTAAGGTTCATCGATCCACGCTGTTAGCTACAGACCGTAAATGCTGAAAGCAAAAAGCGTGTTTCCAGCGAGCAGGTTTATATTCGTGTTTCTTGCTCCCTAAAATCCATTACAGAAAGGAACAGCCGAAGAAATTAATTCGCGATGTAAACTGCGCGATAATGAAACCTATTTGCGTTCGCATTAACGAAACTCCCGTTAACGAGGGTAATTCTAAAAAGAATCGTTAAAAGAAGAAAAAAAAAAGAAATAGAAGTTACAATCCAACCATAAAAGATAATTCTGGACAAGAAGAGACTTGCTGGAAGGAGAACCGGACAATGAACATTTACACAGGCCTCAGTTCATCGGGAAATATTTTCATTCACCGGACTTCCGTTAACGAAGCCCAAGATTATTAAACTCGACGCAGCCCTCAAACGCTGCAGGACAAAAGCGCTTAAGCTCGTGTCGCTTTCATCGACTACCCTCTTCTTCGACAATCGCGAAACAGAAAAAAAGAAGAAACAACAAAAAAAAAGAAAAAAACAAAAAAAGAACCGAGAAAACAGAAAACAACCACCGAAGAATGTCTCTTCAGGCTTTTTCACCGAGCTGAAGAAAAAAGAAAAAAAGAAATATGAAAAACGGAGAAAAGAAAGGAACGGGGTAACCTCGGAAGAACAATATAACGAGTACAATCACCGTGCAAGTTCGTACAACTCGGGGGTGGCAGAGATCGGTGTTTGCGCGGAAACAAAAACTCCTTATCGCGAAAATTTCTCGTTTACCTCGTTACACCGTACCAGTCAAATCGCCAGATGTTTTGTGAAAAAGAGAAAACAAAAAAAAAAGAGTGCTCGATAAGCACGGTGAAACAGGAAGAAAAGAAAGGTCGAAGGGGTGAGGGTGAACGTGTCCTGCTCGGCGATAAATTCATCCGTGGCTCGCGATTAAAATGACGAAGCGACGAGATAATAGAGGCCTCGATAAAAATGAACTAGGAAACTCGTCGTCGGGGACGCGACATTTTTCACCGGGTCACGGCAAGAGTGTAGAAGAGAAGAATAAAAAGCGGGAATAAATAAAAACAGAAAAAAGGTAACAAGAACGCAGCGGAGGGTGGTTCGTTGAAACAGGGTAGGAAACAGGAAGGGAGCACGGAGGGGGTGAGAAAGGCGAAAGAAATGCGAGCTGCGAGGGTGAGCTTCGATCGCTCGCATATATCGCTAATTAAAATCTGTCGCCTAGTGCATGACTGTTCGAGGGTGAAAAAAAAAGAAAGAAAAATAGAAAGAGGTTGAAAAATAGAGGGATGGAAGACGGAGAGGGTGGAAGAGGGTGGAAGAGGGCGTCCAGTTTCCAGCGTCATTGGAAACAGGAGAAACGAAAGGGGATAACGAAGCGGAGGGGGTTGGGTTGAAAGGGGTCGAAGGGGTGCAAGGAACGAGCGAAAACGTCGAAATCGCACTAACGAGAGGATTCGTTATATCGGACGGAGGCGGAATATAAAGAACTGTCGTTATCACGCCTCCGACGTGTCCCTCGGGCACGATGCAAACGTGCACGGATATGCGAATCTCTGTGGGGCTCGGTCAGTTTTTTAATCGAGTTTCTGCGCCTGCTTCCGGCTCGCCTCGAGAAATGCAAACGCTGGGTATCAGTCGGTTATTAGGAAGAGCTTTTTGCCCTTCCGTCTGTGCTGACGCTTGCAGGGAAAACGTAGATACGATTGGTGGTACTTTGGTGTTGATTTACAAGGGAATTTAGTTTTGAGTATGCCGGAGAGAGAGGTACCAGGGGTTGTAAGAGGGCGATGGGTGCGTTTGTGTCGTGTGTGAAGTTCGAGACTGAGTCAAATATTCTGTCGGATGAATTTTAATTTTTGTCGTTAAGGTGGTCTTCGGAGCCTAAGAAAATGCAGATTCGAGTCTTTGAAAAATAAACAAGCCCTGATACATGAAATATCTCCTACTGTACAACTGATTAACCCTCTGTCGCCGAGTAACGTAAATTACTTGTCCAGTCTGTTTCCTAACATAACAATCGAAAAGTAAAAATTGTGAAACGCTTCGGATATTATTCGATTCACTCTAATAAAAGACGAGATTGCATATTTTTATTAGTCGTACACTTGAAACTGCGAATTTGGGCTCTTCGTGTAACTTTTCTCTTACATTGACCGGCGTCAAGAGGTTAAACCGAAAGACACCGTTTCAGAGTAGCACGAAAAACAGAATTCCTCGCCCTAGACAAGTTTTATCTCGCCAAGAACCAAACCACCCCACTAAGAAGCGTAAATTCAACGAACAGCCTAACCAGCGCACAGCTGGACGATCGTGCGCCGAATTGGACCGGTTGTAGGAACGAGAAGGGCGGAAACGCGGCAGGTAGCGATCGCGAAAGCTCATTAGGATACATCGTGGAACGAAGCAACGACAGTCGAACGACGCTTAGGAGTTGTCCAGGCCCAATTGGATTCTCTCTCTCCGTTTCTCTCTCTCTCTCTCTGTCTGGCAACGAGTGGACCGTTCCCGGGTGCAGGATGTCGGCCTGTCACAGCTGTGGATGTCAGGTGAACGGTGTCGCGCGAACGGCCAAAGTCAAGCGCACCTGGCTCGTTTATTCCGGTAATTTATACGACACCTCGTCACTTACGCCAACACTGGTCCACTGTGAAATCGATACATCCTTTCTACTCCCCTGTAACCTAACTCGCAATGTCGGCCGCGATACACTGGCACTTGTTCGGACCTGTTCGCACCTGTTTCGTGGTCGAGAGAGATTTGTGGAAAAACTTGGGAGAAAAAAGGTGGAGAATGGAGCACTTGAATCTGTAACTGTTGAAACCTCAAGCGTGTATCTCGGGCACCACCGATGTCTCGCTTTTTACTTCAAATTTTATAATCAAAATTATATTATTTCCGAAGGGGATAAAAATTGTTTCAACCCTTTGCACTCCGCTGGNCTTCACTGCGAAAAGTCAGTTCTAGACTGTCCAATTTTTCATAGACGTGTCTCGGGGGTCTTCGTTTTAATCTATTAACAGTTTATCCCGTGACAGTCACGGGCAGGGTGACGCGTTCAAATTGTTCAGTCTACCAAAGAAATCTAAGTCTGTGGCTAAGATTCTTTGCTCCCTTTCTTTTCCAAGATTTCTGTAACTGAAGAAGGAGACGTGGTTTAGTTTTGAACTTACGTATCCCGTGCTTCAAAATCTACCACACACGGACTAATTACTAACAAGGTACATATAAAGCACGTTTTTTTACATTTTCTATTACATGCCCAAGTGTTTTCGAACATAAAGAAGCTAGACATTCTTTGAACCAAAATTCGTAATTTTACCACACAGTGAAAGGATTAGGTACCGTGAAGAGCTGAAAAGATTGCACTCGCGACGGCATAGAGGCAAGCGGATCTGTCGCTCAGCGCGTCTGTTACTTCGCGATCGGATTAGTATATGTAAATATCAGCGAATAAATAGGCCAGAGCCCAAAATACGTGCGAGAAAGGAGCGTGCTCCCTTTAGTCCGACCACTTAGACCCGCATTCCTCCCAAGTGCAATCTTTTCAGCTCCCCACAGTACTCGTAAACTACCAGAGGCTCTTAAAACGAAGACTATCGTCGCCAACGTTCACGGATCTTTCGCGGAGTCTAACGTTAAACAGGCGAAGACCGTAATCCTCCGTTGTAACTAGCGCGTCAATAATTTTTTACGCTACAGCCATTTTCTTGTGGTAGAATAAAAATTATGGGAAACAAAATATTGATTCAAGCTACCGTATCGCGTATAAAAAAATGGTGAATCCGTACGCTGTTCCGTTTCTATCGTGAATTTACTATTTATTACCGGAACGCTAGGGACCACTAGGGTGAACTCTCCGTGTATCGCATAAGGTACTGTTACATTACCATACCGTTTGACGAAATTTCTAGTTACTGTAATATATTCATACCTAAACATATTTGCCTTAGTTCGTCGGAAACTGATTTATAAACAGCGAATTTTTACACAAATTCATACCCTTGAGAACGTAGTAAAAGAGGAAAAATTTCGATATAAAATTAATTATAAGAAGCACTATAATTTAGATCAGGGATGGAAAATAAGTGGCACAAGATTGGCGCGGAAAAAATTTTTTATGGCTCACGCACGTATGCAAAACTCACCTTCGTATTTTATATTTGTATGTCCTGCACATAGGAGCTGGCACGGATAAAAAATCGCGATAAACTTCGCAATATTTTGGTACGTAGATCAACTCCTATTTGCAATCCCTGATTTAAATGTTTGCGTAATTTTGCACCGTTAAATTTCCTACAGGTGCGTAAAAATCCACAGTCTACCGGTTCAGAATACAAATATCGTCTCAATAAAATTTTCGTAAAGTTCGCCCAACGGAAATCTCGAATTAAAGTTTGTCGAAAAACGAGGAAGAAATAGAAGCAATTGACAAACGTTTCAAGGGGAACGTGTCGCGAGGTGTCGCAGGAAAATTCAAGGGAGGTTTGAAATTTTCATGCAATTCCGGCATTAAAATGCCAACACTTCGGGTCGCATTGTATCTCGACCGACTTCGACGTCTTCGTGACTAACAATCGTCGTCTCGGACGCATTCTACCTCCTCCCGCACTGAAATCATTTCCTGCGACCGCAAATTGTCAGAGGAGAAAGCAAGTTTGCAATTTAAATTGCTACAATAGGTTCCCCGGCCTCGTAATATCGAATCTTGTTAATCGTTTCTTGTTTTCCGAAGCGTTCCTTCGAACGGAATTGGAACCGATTCGCTATCGGAATAATACCGGGACGTTTGTTCGAGATTCAAGCGCGGAATGTTTTCGTTCGATCGCAGACGGTGTTTTCAAAGCTCTCTGACACATGTTTCGATAACTGCTTTCGCGTTGGAAAAGTACACATCGGCTCGGTGGCCTCGAAACGGAAGAGCATCTTTGATGTTCCAGCAGGATGGGGATTAAAAATGTGAAAATAGTACACAAATAGTCGATCATGGTGATGGACGAAGTAGAAAAGGTTAACAACGCTGTTAAAAAAAAAATCAGTAACTAATAAAAGTGAGAAAAGTATCCGAAAACAGAGGTGTGGATAAAAATAAAATTGCAGAAAGAATCTCAACATAAACACTACGGATATCAAAAACAATTCCATAGAGATTCGTGAGGACGAAACATCGGTAAAAAAAAAAATTACCAAAATCAAATGAAAGAAAAAAACAAATAATAAATAGAAATAGAATCACAGCAAAATTGTTACCAATGACGAACCAATTTCTACCCCCAATCGATCCTATCATTATAAATAATATATATTCTACATCGACCCAAAAACAACAATGCGAGAGTTCCGAATATAGGGAACATTAATATTAATATTTTATATTAATACACCGTATCAATGACGACCGTCATGCCGATCTCCCGTTTTGCGTTAAATTAAATATTACATCAGCTCGTACGAGGCAACTTTCCGTCACCGCTCGCGATCCCCTTTTTCCGAAGGTCCATCATCATCGACCGCAGCAACCGACGAAAGCGCAAAGTCATCAAAATTAATCCCCGAAACCGCGTCGAAAAAGGGCTGACGCTCGTTTCAGCCCTTGTCTCCCTTGTCGGTCAATTATTTCGTGACACTCGTAAGTAAGGCTGATTAACGACCAAGAGTGCTGGATACGTGTCGCGGCGGGTGTACCCGGAAGATCGCGAATCAAGATTTAATCGAATAATTCTGTTGGGATCTAATGGCGGGGAATAATTTATCGGAGCAGGCCGAGCAGGGGCTTTCGTGGATTATTAAGCCAGCCTCGACGGTCGTTCTGCCCATCCTGGGATTGCCGCGACAATGCCAATTTTGACGGAGACGCGAACATCGTCGACTACTTAGCCGCGGGACGCGTTCGTCATCCATCGACGTGGTTCGCGATGATTTACTATTGTGATTCGGATGACGGCAGGGAATACTGCCGTTGTTTCGCTGCCATTAGTATCCTCTGGGAGGGAAGGATGAATGTGCGTTTGGACGGAGGGAAAAAGTGAGTTGGGATTACAGGGGGTTGATTGAGAGGCGATCGGGGTGGCTGTCGAGGGTGAAGTTTTTTTCTCAGAACGGTTTGATGCGGTATCATTGGTGGCATGTGATTAATAGCTATTTAATATTGGGTTGTCTTAAAAGTTTCTTTCGTTTTATCGATAAGTTATCGATGCATAATATTGTATTTTTTACGATGTATTATCATTTTATATGGGATTTATGTAGGATTTTGCTCTACTGCCTTCCTGCATCTCTCGTTAGAGTTAGGTTTGGGCGAGGTGACTCGATTTCGTCTAATTTTGGTCTGTTTAGGTTGTTTAATACTTTGAGGATCGGTGAGTATATTATTATATTTTATAATAATATTAATTAATGGAGTTAGGTTTGGATGAGATGACTCGATCTCGTGTAATTGTGGTTTGTTTAGATTACTTAATATTTTGGGGATAAGTATATTGTTGTGTTTTATACTAATTATTAATTAACCCTTTCGCTACGAAGAGCGTATATATACGCTTTAAAACTGAAGCAATCATTCGATAAAAGCGTGCATAAACGTTTTCTGTACCATAGAATTATTTATATTTTCATTTGCACATGATCTACCATCATTCGTTAAACAATACACTTAAATTTTGCTATGTATATTTTGATTATATCGACAAAAACTGTATCGATTAGTATACCAAGAGCTCTTTCAATTCTGAGAGCACCACAGCGAAAGGGTTAATAGGGTTAGATGTGGGTGAGATGACTCGATTTCGTGTAATTTTGGTCTGTTTAAGTTGTTTAATATTTCGTGGATAAGTAGGTATACTATTATATTTTATAATATTAATTTGGATGAGATGACTCAATGACGTTTAATTATTTTGAAAAAATTTTAAGAACTTCGCGTAAACAGACTGGAAATGTAAATAATAGAAGCTTATCAAAGATTACGCATTTGAGTATTTAGTACGAAAGAGAAGCAAACGCTGGAATATTCTCTGTCATTGTTCCATTTCATCTTTTTCTGTGGTGTACCTCGCTAAGATAATGGAAGTACAAATGAGGTACTTAGGCTGAGAAGAGCGGAGCAGAAACTTCCACAGAGCGTTACTCCAAGATACTAAATACAACCACGACTGTATACTTAATCACCTTCCCTGGAATTTTATTTGCGATAGGGAGTACAATTCACTCGAATCGTCTCTGGTCGTTGTTACAACCTCCAAGCGCTCAAACGATTAGTATTCAATTTAACTCTTACCTAAAACAGAAAACAAACAAGAAAAATTAATGAAAATCTTAAAACCGAAGAAAGAAATATTGAAACTTAAAAAAAAAATTATAGAAATGTATAAACATGCTTCTAGTTTACCACTAGAAAAAAGCTTCCATACAAATAGGACTTATCTTAACACATTACAGACGGGTGACAAAGTTTCTCGTATTTTATATTTCACATCTTGAAAGGGTAAAAATAGTAAACGACGACGTACAAAAAATTACTTTTAAGAATGATCTTCTTAACTTAAACTTTAAATTATGATCTATCTTTAAAATACAAATTATTCTTAAAAGCACTTACGTAAGCAAGAATTTATTCCAATTTTATTCCCCAGTAAAATTTACAAAAATAAAGTCCCGTCGTCGTCAATGGTTCTAGTGCTAATAGTTCTTGTGTTAATTTTCTATAAAAATTCAAAAACTAACCGATAATGGATCCTGTTGTACTTCCGATTTCTATTCGGAAAACATAAACGTTCCTTGAACACGCAACCAGCATGGTCCGCCATTTCAACGCGGAGAAACATACCGATTACTCATGTTTCAAATCTAATCTGTTTCGCATAGCGGAGCAGCTACAAAATCACCCAGACTTGTACTCGGAAATACGTTCCTTTTTGTTTCAATCTCTCTCTTAAGGATGCATAAAAAAGAAAACAACCCCTAACACGCGACTTAGCTTGCAGGATCCACTGCTTGGGCACAACTACGCGAAAATGGCGTCCATTTATCAAACCAGCGTTGGCTTTTCGTTTTAACGCAAACTCATTCTCAAAATATGCATGAAAAATGCCGCTGGACACGCGACACGTTTTAAACTCCGATTAAAGGCAAATTAGGCACCGCGCCGTTAGTTATGGGTCATTTTTTAACGTTATTATGGTAATTCTGCTTGGTAGGGATTATGATTTTTGCGGCGAGATAGATGGTGTTCTCTCTCTTTAAAAATATAGCCGAAATTAGTTGTAGGACAAACTTATATTAATTTTATATTGCTAATTATATTAATATCTTTAAATTTGTTACTGATACTCCGTCTGAAAATACTATTAACCCGTTAACCGTATCTTCGTCGGAAATGTCTTCGTGCATGGAATTAAAAATCAATAAACCAGAATTAATTTTAGTTAGATCGATTTTAATTCTCGCAAATGTAAGTGTGATATACGCTACCGCTCGCTACGCTAAAATGTTACTGAAACGTGTAAATTAATAACAATTTAACGACTGGAAATAATATTTACTACCTTCTCAAGGAATCGACACATTGTGAATTGAAATTATCTGTTAATAAAAATTTTCCTGGTTCGTAAAAAAACACTGCTTGAATTAACCACGGTAGAAGAACGTCATTATTTAATCCATAGATTAGCAATTAAATAACCCAAATATAAAAAACTTTTCAAACAACAAAATAGTTCCAAAAGGTTCTACACTTACAAACTTTAATGTCGCTTTTATTGCACATTACCTCAGTAATTTATTCGCAGTATTCAATTCTATCCTATCATAATATCCTGCTATAGCTGTAGCAATAACGATTGAATAACAAAATCATAAATTACATTCTGTGAAAAATAAGCAAATGTTCTGATTCTTTTAAAGCGGTAGTGTATATATATATTTTTTAATCAAAATGTAACCATGCATTCAAACATAAAAAATCCAAACGAAAATAAATGATTATACGCAAACTGTGAGCAATCTGCGCGACGAGTTAACTCGTCTTTCCCATTTAACAGGTTGAAAGAAATTTATATGGTTTCCAAAATATTTTTACACCTTAACAAAGTACTTCACAATTCTCTACCATACTTCCAAACATATCTCTAAAAAATAATAAAAAAAGAAAGCAGTAAAAGCCAGTTCTGATAAAAGTCGCAGACATGCTACGCCTTAAAAAAAAAAAAAAAGAAAAAAAGAAAATGTTACGATGGAGGCGTAAGAATCTCAATGAAAGAACGCGAAACGAAATTACCAGGACCTGGTTCGATTGCATCGACGGAAGCACGAGCCTCGTTGCAACGTCAGGTCGAAAGGCTCGCCATTATTTTAATTGCTTCCATCAAGCCGAACGAGCCGCGGGACAACTCCGTGGAGACGTTCTATGGCGCCCCATAAGAACACTCCGCGTAGTTGGCCAGCCTGTGGTCTTCGCGTACCTTCCCACGCTTTCTCGTCGCCCCTTTCCTTGATTCTTCGAGAGGAAACGACCGGAAGTCGTGTTTTAATTAGACTCGTAACGGGTGTTAAACTTACTCCTTCAAATTCTTTCTTGACTCTTTTATTTTCATTTTTCTTTCTTTTTTTTTGTAATCTTTTAGCGGTGATTTTTCACTGTTTTTATCAGAGGTGGTTAACCCTTTTGATACCGTGTCTTTTTTCGTGAAAACGCTACCACGGTGTTTGAATAATTCAATTGGAAAGAAAAAAAGAAAATGACGGTTCAATAGTATAACTTGGTGCGAAAGATATGAAAACATGGACACGTTCAGAGACCTGTATTACAAATTTTACTACAAGAATTGTTTGCAGATAATAGATACGCTTTGGTCTGTTGAAGTTGTAAGCCAATGCAAGATTTTAACTGACTATAGTCACCGTTAGTATCGGAAGGGTTAATTTTAACCCTCTATGGGACCGTGTTACTTGAAAGTTACAAACTGATGTATCTATATTTTAAAAAATTAATTTTGTTTAGCTATCACTGCGCTATTAAATTTGATTACTGTATTACTGTAGCGATACCACGATCCGTCTAATTATTAGTTAAAACATTTTCAAATCAAAGCGAAGNTATTAAATTTGATTACTGTATTACTGTAGCGATACCACGATCCATCTAATTATTAGTTAAAACATTTTCAAATCAAAGCGAAGAACTGTGATCAATCGTAATTTTTTCTCCAATAAGCAGACAAAATTCGGGCTACAGGTTAATTAAACTGAGTCTTATTGAACCCTTAACTAGTAAAGTGGACGGAGACGAATCGGATCATTTTTGGTTAATACTGAAACAATAATACTAAAAATTTATAAAGCCAAATATTCATTATAAATTCATAATTAAAACATTTTTTTAAACTCAAAAATTTTTATTTCCATCCGATTCGCCTGGATCTACCCTACTTTAACACCGTATCAAACCCAAAACGTTGAAATATTATACGTAATCTGTATCTAGTAATTCTCAGTCTTATAAATTCAAATAACAGTTGAAGTTAAAATTAAACTGTATTTCAAATCCTCGCTGTATTTACCATAATTTGCATCACGAGTGTGATCGTAAGACAAGGGGGTTGAAAATTGAGTGTAATTATACTAAGTGTCGAAACAAGGTAAAACTGCATTTATTAGAATAAAGTTTTACTCGATGCCTCATTTGCTCAACTTTTGCCGAGCTCTTATTATCCGAATCGCTGCCGAGCATCGCTTCGTTTGTACGAAATCTTACAATTTTGCTTGCGTTGGTAATCAAAGGAATACGCAAATGTATGTTCGAATCGCAACCCGAATGCCAACTCTGGTTACTCGAATGAAAAATTATTGGTAATATGAGAAATTAAAATGAGAACGAGCTTCTGTTATCCGAGCTACCTCGTTAAAAATTTTTAAACGTAAGCACCGTATAAAATTTGCTGTTCGAAATTTTTTTCAATTTTAATATCGTTTTAGTGTAGTTTACCAGCCAGTGAAGGTTTCCTTTCCACGAAATAATTTCTTAGGAAGTAATTTTAACTTTGCTGCGAAACATTATCGAAGGAGAGTTCCATCGAGTGGTATTTTAATGTTCGACACGCTCGATTTGCATCGTTCGCCTGGCTGATAGAATTATTCATCGGTTTTAACGCGTCTTGAGGCGATTGAAAATTTCGTTGGGAATTTTAATGGCGAGCTGTTACGACTAAGACCGGCTGATAGCTAACTTTCCGCATCGTCAAAGTATAATTACATAACTAAATCAAAATTAATCTTGGGGAAGTGAACGGTTGACTGTTGAGAAATAATTAAAAGTAACCATTGATTGAAGATTAATTAATCTTGAGAAATCAAACGAAAGATATTTACGTTAAAATCGTAACTTTTGTAAAATATCAGCAATAAAATAGAAGCAATTACACAAATGTTTAATTATTTTATTTATTGTATTAATATCGTAGAAAAAATGTCAAGTTGTTTTCAATGTGAAATTAAATATTTTACAGTATTTAGAAACAGAATATAGCTGAATTATCATCCCAGAAGCGTACGAGAGTTAAAAATGAATTTAAGAACATATTCAAGCAACAGATTGAGAATAAAGAACTACGTTATTTTTGTGGAAACAGGTATACTTGAATAACAACCAGTAAAAGCATGTATAACAGTCATACTATTATTCATGCCACGTACATCGTCACAATTATTTGTACTTCTCTCGTCGCGTCACTGGCATGCTTCCTTTCCCTGCAATTTCCGCCAGGAATCGTCTCGACAAGAATCGAGCTCCCTTCTTTTCTCCGACAAAATGGAGCCGTATTGTCCGTGAAACGTTGCGCAAGGTGTTGGCACACGCGTACATATTTAATAGAGTTGCTCGTATCGGTGAAAGGAACCACAGATGCACAGCGAAAAGATAAAAAAAGAAAAACTCTGAGAAATTAAATAGGGTAGAACCGAAATTAGAATAGAAATTAATAAAAAAAGTAACACCAAGAAGGCTTGACACTTAAGGGATTAAAAAAGGACGCTCGTATTGGCGAGGAAAACAGAAATACACGGATAAAAGAAACGGGGAGAAGTTAAATAGGGCGGAGCGAAAATTAGAATAGAAATTGATAAAATAAGACCGAAAGAACCCTACGTTCAAAGAATTAAAGAAGAAAGTTCGTATCGCTGAAAAAGGCCAGAAATGCATAATAAAATGCCACAAAGTAAAATAAACACAGAGAGAAATTAAATATTGTAGAGTCAAAATAGGAATAAAAATTAATTTAAAAAAAGGAAGTAACACCGAGAAAACTTTAAAG
>SMSQ01026103.1:275066-296280 GCA_019453375.1 Ctenoplectra terminalis
TTATTTTCTAATATTTTAGAATGATAAAATATACAGTGTTAAAGGAGTAAACGCGAAAATGAAATATTCATATAAAAGTAAATTTCATTTCGGGTCGTACGGATCCGAAGAGGACAGTAGGGTTGAGAAACAAAACCACTCTGAACTCTATAAACTTTGCGAATCTTAAAACTATTCAAACTCGGAACCAATCCACCGACACCTAACGTACCTCTTCACATTCTAAAAAACTCCATAAAAACTTGAAGAAATCTAAAAAGAAACTCCACCAAACCTCAAGTACCTCCAAACTTCGTTCTTAAAAAAACGAGCTTAAAAAAAAATTTTTAAATCCATTAAACACGCATTAAAATCCAAGTTTCGGTGTATCGAGATAAAAAGAGAAGAGCGTGGAAAGGATACGTGCAAAAATTAATCGAGACCCATGGAATCTGCACGCGAGCCACGCGCCATTCCCATAGGGCGACGTATTATTACGTCGAGAAGGGATATAGCCGGTTCCCCGCTGGCTTTTCCACGCGCTGGAACGATCTTGGCGAATTATCTCTGTCCCTTCAGGGTTGGAAGGGACAGGAGGGAGAATCGGTCGTTATCTACGGCAGGCAGTTATTGGCCATTGCGCGGTGGCCAGCAAAATAGAGAACAGGACTGAATAATTCCCTCGTCATCTTGCCAAGTCCTTTGTATTTCTCTTTAAACCCCGGAAACAGGGGGATGAGTGTGGGTGGACGAGGTTGAAAAGGGGTCGCGAATACGGGGATCACATCGTGCTTTGTTGGGAAACGCGATCGCGGAACGAAGAGAAAATGGAACAGCAGGAAGCGGCGAGGATTGTTAAATTGTTTCCAAGAGGGATGTCGTTGTTGACGATTCATCGATTCGTGGCCTTCTGGGAAGTGTATCGGGGTTGTTTGTTTATTTTCACATGATAAAACAGTGTTTTGCTTCTGTTGTTTTGATCCCTGGCAAAGAATACCGCACGGTCAGTCTTGTAAGTTCGGAGACTTGGTATTGGGTTGTCTCAAAAGTTTCTTTCGTTCTATTGATGAGTAACGGATGCATAATTCTTTTTCTACTTCGCTTTATTATTTTTTTTACTATTACCATTTGTTGTATTTTATTTTCTATTTCTATTTTATGACTTGCAATACATTATTATGTTATACAGGGTGTCGCAGAAGGTCTGTAAGTTCCTTTAAGGAGTGATTCCTGAGATGGTTCCAAGCAACCTTTTCCTTTGCGAAAATGTCAAATTCGACTTCGTTAACGAGTTATTAAAGAAAAACACCGACAAATCACACAGCGAGAAAAGCGCGCGGGAGCGTTGGATTTGACGAAAAAGTTGCTTAGAATCATCCCAGGAATCACCCCTTAAAGTGACTTACAGACTCGTTGTCGCGGGGATTGAATTTCCTAAATTCATTAAAGGGTAATCACCGGAAGCTGGCAGAAATCAGCGTTTCCTCGTTTGTACAATTGTGTCCGCGTTAACGAAGTATCGTTCCGAAACGTTGACTTAATTATCCTTTAAGCGGTTACGGAAGACTCGTAAAGAATTTCGCGTTTCTCGCAGAGAGTGAAAAAGCGAACTTTCTATTCCCGTGAACCAAAAAAAAAATTAATAAAACATTTTTCTCAACGTCCCAAAAACCCGTCAGCTACCGAAACTTCGGCCAACCAAATTTATTCGTTCCTCGTCTATTCGAACTATTGAAACGAGATCCTTCGAAAGGAAAGAAGAAACGAAGCTGTATCGAAGGGAAAAGGAAAAAAGAAAATTTGTTCGTTGTTTCAGAAACGTGGAGGATTACGCGAGGGAGCACGAGGAGGCGTCGAGAAACATTCAGCAGTACCTGTCGAATCCAATCAACGCTTATCTGCTTGTGAAAAGACTGACCACCGACTGGAAACGGGTGGAGGAGTTGATCACCCAGGACGTGGGCAAGTCTTTCGTCGCAAATATCACCAGCTCACGGAGCGATCTTAAATTCCCAACTGACGAGGACCTTAATGGCGCCGCTGTCGCTTTGATGAGGCTTCAGGACACGTACAAACTCGAAACTGCACAGGTCGCCAGGGGTGTGCTGAATGGGGTTCAATACAGCACTGGATTAACCGGTTCGTACAAACTTTCATTTTTTCTTCTTTTTCATTTATTTATTTATTTACTTTTTGTCTTTGTTCGTTTCTTCTTCTATGAAGTTTCCTTTTTTGATTCTTCGTCAACGAAGCATTTATTGGACCGCTCGTATGACAAACTGGTCAACTTCGCTTTCTATAAATTTCTCAACTTTGGTTTAACCTTCGTATGCTCCTCAGGAATAGTTACACAAATGATGTTTTTTTATTTAATATATTAATATCTTAAAGAAATATATCAAATTATAATATATAATTGAAAAGGAATCAAATATTTTACAGTATTCAGAAACAGAAAATGGGTGAATGAATAAAGATTAATTTCAATGGAATAATTATATATCTTAAAATTAATATTATGATATATTTTTATTTTTATTTTATAATTATAAATTTATAAATGTAACTATAATTATTTCAAACATTAATTTCTATGGAATTGACCGGTTTCACAAAATAAATGTTTCGTACGAAAATTTTGAGTACTTCGAACAATACCACGAATTACCATTCTGATTCGAGTAGAGTAATCGACCTAATAAAGAATTAATTATTCTCTAAATAAGCAATTAATATGTTATAGTAACCAACATAAATAATAATAATAATTATCTCTCTCAGGTTATTTCTCTCGTAACCCTAATTTCCACGCTCCAAGTCTGTGAATTTCAGAAAATGTTTCCCGGACCAACTTGGCCTACTCTTTTCTCAAAACACACGCCACAGCAAACATAATCACGGGCCCTAATTTCACCGGGGAGCTTTTGTTCGCGAGAGCTAACATCCTAGGGAAACGAGACTTTAATGAATAGCCGAGACCGGCGCGTTTCTTCTTTCTTTTTCACGAATTTAGAATCGCGCTCCGGAACAGCCGCCGAGTTTTCACGACGCTACTTTTATTGCTTTGCCATGGAATTTCGCGTTACGAACGAAGATTCCTACCCTTTCACCCCTTTCTGGTACGCCGACTAAAACGTTCCCCTCGTTTATTTCAAATCGCGCTTGTAAGCAACCACATTTTTCAAAAACTGTTTTTTTTACTTTTTCGACGAAAAACTTCAACCGATTCTTTTTTTTTTTTTTTTTTTTTTTTGTCTTGGCGAACGCAGCGACCACTGAGCCGAGGGAGCACCAAGTTTTTTGCTTCCTTCCCTCAAATGGATTTTTCGAACAACTACGTACGGTTACGCGGGAGAGATTTCGTGATAAGAAAAAAAGGGTTAAAAAAGAGGAATGGAGTGCAAGGGAGACGGGAAGTTCTCGGTTGAATTGATGTTGTTAAACTTGAAACGATCGATATTTTCGTTGGTGAAGTCGAGAGAAAACTGTAACTTATTTATTCAGAGCTGAGTTTTGGAAAGGGTAACGAATTTAAGGTTATGAAATAACCTATAGAATCTTGCAAAAGATTCTACCAAGAAATTGTAAAAGAGTTTTTTAAGTACGCTACACAAATTAGTAGAGTTAAGTAACAACGTTTGAACGATTACTAATAGTTTCTGTTTTATATGTCGCTCTATACAAGATTCAAATCAAATTCACCGTTCGTACAACCTTACCCCACTCAAACTAAAAAATCTTTATATTAAGCCATCGCACAATTAATATATCTTTTTTTTTCTTTTCGAAAAGGACGAAACAATCGCTAACAAAACTTTACTTTCTCTTCGAAAAGTTTACTCTTCGTCTAACAATTTTTTCAATCCCTATTTTAATACTGTTCTATTTCATCCCCGATTTTTTAGCTTACCCCATCCAAACTAAAAAATATTTATATCAGCTCATCCCATAAGTAATATATTTTCTTTCCTTTTCCAAAAGGACGAAACAATCCCCAACACGTTTACTTTCTCTTCGGAAAGTTTACTCTTCGTCTAACAATTTTTTCGATCCCTATTTTAATACAGTATTCTACAATATTTCATCCCCGATTTTTTTAACTTACCCCATCCAAACCAAAAAATATTTATATCAGCTCATCCCATAAGTAATATATTTTCTTTCCTTTTCCAAAAGGACGAAACAATCCCCAACACCTTTACTTTCTCTTCGGAAAGTTTACTCTTCGTCTGACAATTTTATCGATCCCTGTTTCGATCCCTATTTTAATACGCCGTTCCGTTTCATTCTCGATTTTTCAAAATACTCTCATTACTCGTATAATGAGCTAATACATTGGATAAAAAGCAGCCTATTCCCCGACAATAAAATCCCTGGACCACCCGTAAAGATACAGCGTTACGAGTTAAATGATTCGTTACGAACCATCCACGCCTCGTTATCGCATTAGTCTGGAGCTGCAGGCGGACAAAAACGGGGCAAAGGAAAAAAGGAAGGACGAGGAGGAAAGCTTGGTCCCTTCTTTCGCTGTGAATTATTTATTCGAATCGAACAGAAGGGGCAGAACGTTGCGAATCGACAGGAATATTGGCTGCCGATGTTACCTGTACTTAACGATCCCTGACATGAATAATTTACACGATTTCCTTTATCAGCATCCTGTCCTCGTTTCCGACCGACCGGTCCCTTACATTCTGCCTCGTCGTAGCAACCGTAATTCGCAACTTTTGATCTCGCCACCATTTCTGTCTCCTCTTTTTCTATCTTTTTTTTTTCTTCTTTTTTTTTACGAGAGAGTGCTCTTCTTATTGCTCGGTCGTTGGAGCCTTCGCTTTTTACCGCGACAGGGAAGTGATTTTTTCGTCGACACGATCCACGGACCGTTTCCGTGCATCATTTAAAGGCCACCATGGGGAGTTCGATGAATATTGAATGGCTAATGGGGGAATGATCTACTCTGAGTAGATTCAGCTTTTTTCACAATTTCTTTTTCTTTTTTTTTTGGGTGCAATTTTTTTTTTTTTTTTCTTTTCTTTCCTTTTAAGGGATCTTGAGCGAAGAGTGTTCGGAAGGAAATGGAAATTGTTTCATAAAATGAGAAAGTGGGTACGATTCGAAATGCTGAGAGTTTGAAAATAGGGGAAAAGGTTCTGCAGAAAGTTGTACAAGGTGTTTAAAAAATAGAAATTGTTTAATAAACTGAGAAAACGAGTGAGAAACTTTGAAGGTTTAAAAACGGTGAAAAAAAAGTTCCGTGGAAAGGTAATGAAAAGAAAGTTACACAAGTTGTTAAGAAAATGGAAATTCATAAAATGAGAAAGTGACAACAAAACTTGAAACTTTCAACGCTTAAGAATAACGAAAAAGGTTCTGTAGAAAATTATTCGTACGAAGTATTAAAAAGAAATTGGTTTAAAAATTTATCAGCAACTCGCCGAGAGTTTCGCTCGAGTTTAAATATTACCAAACACAAAATTACGTTTCGCTTCAATCTTTCTTGCTCTACGCTGAACTACTATACTCGCCAACTATTGTTAACCCCAGATTTACGGAACTGGTCGATTCGACGCTGTTCAGATTTTGTGTTTAACAATCACGCAAGCGGAAAAAAAATAAAAAACGCTCAGAATGAAATTTGTATACAAAAAATCACTAAACAGATCTCTGCTGATAGAAATCTATTTAGTAAAATAAAATGAACCAATGATGCTACAAAAAATTTGTATATCAATGAAACCATGAAAATGGTCCAATCGATGTCCGTAAAAACCTAATGTTAACACGTTGCCGCAAATGACGGCTATAGCCGTCATGCACATTTTAATTAATAAAAAAAAGAACAACGTTAGTGTTCTAACGCATACACTTGTCAATTATTGAGTGATACATCGAAAAAAAGGTATAGCGTGCCAGACAGCATATTAGTTGAATATTACACTCGATTTCATCTGGCAGTCATAAACAATTGAAAAAAAAAATATGTTTCCGAGCACTATCGTCAAATTAACACATTGAAGACCAGCGATTTTTTTGAAAATCTTACTATGGGATCAAGTTACACTCGAATATAATTTTTACTTGTATGCTTTTACAAAATATTTATACCTACGGTAAATAGGGATCTTCGTTTTAATTTTCAGACGAAGCGGTCGTTTTGGAACGTAACTTCTCATTTATAATTACTTTCCACTTCTATGAATTGAAAGAAACGAAATACGAGATATCTCGTGATCGGTCCTCAATGTGTTAAATTGTGCGCGGCAACGTGTTAAGCCACGGAAGCTTGATCAAAACGAAAGAACGCAATAATACACAATTCCTTCTGCAGCGTATAAAACGTATAAAACGTACAATCCATATTATTAGAAGATTATTAAATTGAATCAAGTGCAGCGCGAAGATCTAAGCTTCATCGCCTTCGCAGCCAATTTAAATCCGATTCAATTAGCCGTGCACCAGGTATTAAGATTAATTTAATCCCAGTTACTCGGTGAAAATCTCGTGGCCCAGATACAAGGCGAGCCTCGGTGTTCCGGCCACCGATCGTTCCGAGTTTCTGATTAAATTATAAACGAGTAATTCTTCGCTTTACGCGAGCGCATAAACGATTCCAGAAGAAAGAAACACCGTTCGCGATTCATCGTCTTTTACGATTCATTTCGAACTTCGTTATAGTCGCGTAAAACTCTCGTATCTCTCCTTTTATCCTGCAGACTGTTTCAAACCAGCGAACCGTCTTATTTAACAATTTACTCTAACTTTCTCTCCGATAAATTCGTCCAATAAACCCGAAACTTTTCAATCTGAACCAACTGTTCGAGAAATTAATTAACCATGCAAGGTTTTTTCCCCTCAGACGGTACACGGAATGGGAAAATTTTTCATTGTTTGACGATAATTAGAATACGTAACAAGGCGAAAAGATTGGAAGCTCGATGGAAACTTGGAAGGAGCGATTCGAAAAAATTTCGGATTCCAAGATTCGTTTTTTCAAGTTTAACTTTCAGATTTTATAGCGACCGGTCATAGTGCGCTGTTATTACGAATGTAATTATGATAATAGAGTCATGAATTATACAGGGTAAGCCCGGAGTCGCGGAACAATCAGGAAACGGAATGACTCCGGTCGAGGAGAAATAAGTCGAAATCGTAGGAATAAATTTTCTTCTACCCCCGAGGGTTGAGGTTTTGTTTTTTGGAGTAATGTCAGCTGGAAATTCTGTCGAGCTCCTGAATTTTGTGGGACGATGAAATCGAAAAAAAAAGTTGAGGAACGAGAGAGGAAATACGTGTTCCTGTTACACGTGAAAATTTACTAACCGCGAATTTAATTAGCGTTCTTAATTCACGAACAGCTTATCTTCTGCTCTTCGCTTCGAGAAAAGTCTACTTATTTGTTTATAAAATTTTTCTGTAAACGTCTCTTCGCGTTAGAAGTATAAACACGTTGTTAATCCTGTCTTTGATTAATCTTTAACCCACCCTGCTTACTTCATTTTTATTGTAAATAGTTTTTACGTTAAAGACACATTTTTCTCAAGATTAAGAATTTGTTTTTTTTTTTTAGTAGAATGAGAGAGCGACTGGATCAGAAAGAATTTAATAACCGTGAGAAGGTTTAATCCTGCTGTCCTCCTTACTCTTATTTTTAAATATTTTAAATATTTTACATATTTTACACTTACAAGATATAAAATATTAAAGAAGCAAACGAAAAAATTAGAGAAACACTTGAAAGCGTACTCAGCTCCATTTTAGGTCACGTAGAAGCCAAGGAGGACGGCAAGGTTAAGATCTAAAGGTTTCAAGATGAAACATTTTTTACACGCAGGGTAACATGCGTGATCAGAACTTGTTTCGATCGAAAAGAGGAAAGTATACATTGTACATAAATATTAGATATTTGCAACAGAAGTCATTGCATCAATAATCTTAACATTCTTTTACATAATATCAAACTTAACAATATATACACCATACAATTACCTCTAATTAAATGCACAGACATACAGTTGGTCACAAAAATACTCGACCACCTTAGGCATCAATATTACTCCTTTAAAATACAATTTCTTTTTCCTATGTATATATTTTTATTTTTCCTATATTTCTTTTTATTTAAAAACTGTTACACATTATTCTAAAATAATCTCTTAAATATACATTTTTAATCCTACAATTGGACTCCCATTAGTAACATGCAAGCGGTGTGATTTGTCTTAATCTTCCTTTTTGCAGCCAGCGACTGTTTCGAACTTGGCAGACAGTCTTATCATAATCGTGATTACTATCACACTGTCCTCTGGATGCAAGAAGCGATGGATCGTCTTCAGGAGGAACAAAACGCTACCACAACTTCGAAGCCAGACATATTGGAATATTTGGCATTCTCGACGTACATGCAAGGTATTCGTTCCAACGAAAATCATTTCGTGGTTACTTGTCATTTTTTCACGATCCTCAATTCGGGAGAAAATTGTATATTTGTTTAATCTTCACAATTGCGCAATGAGTTAAAAAATCGCGTAATCGACTTGGAAAAAAAATTTGAGCAATTACATGGTCGGCCAGCGCTCGTACAGCGAATTTAAGTAACAATTGTCCGCAGTTTTCAGTCGTCACACGGCGAGAGATTTGCGAGCAGGAAACCAGGGGAAAAATTGTCGCGACCTCGTGGAAATCGTGCATTATAAATTAGGAACCAAATTACTCGCGCGTCCGTAATGTTACTCCGCGGTTGCAAACTTTACTCACCGTCCACGATTTTCGTTAATACTCTTTTTACTTTTAGACTTTAGAGTCGGTCTAAAGACCTGCTTTAAAAAACTAAGAAAAAATAGAAAAAAAACGAAAAAAACAGGAGATTTACACGATGTTATTTTTCACGTAAAAAAAGATTTTTGAAATTTACAGAGCTACTTAATATCTAGAGAACTACCAAAAGGCACCGTAGAAAATTTGTAACATTTTTTTGACAAATTATCAATATTATAATTAATCTTTCCTAAGATTATTTTAATTCAATTTTTGATAGCAAGAACTGGATATTTCGTAGCTTTTTATTTTCATTATTAAACGCAGGAAAGAAAATGGTAATCCCTGTTTTTTTCTTTGTTAAAATAATCTTAAGAACTGGAATATCCTCTATTCTTATCGTTGGAAACAGCGTTTCTCGATTTCTCGATCTCTGGATCAAATTAATTTTGTTCAACTGTGATCAGGGAACGTAGCGCGCGCCTTAAGCATGACGAACGAGCTTTTGGAGCTGGTGCCTACTCACGAGCGTGCTTTGGGCAACCGAGCTTACTATCAAAAGGAGATCCAGAGCAAAGCGAACCAGTCGAAGAAGAAGCGCGGAGAGGACGGCCAGGACGACACCGCTGTTCCTGCGCAAGTAAGATAATTACGCTGCCACGAGTTAAACTACTTCTCATAGTGAACTATTCTGGAGGTAATTGTACCGTACAGAGTGTTCCACTCGTGTTGAACACCTTCAATGTCTACGTGGCTACTGACAATCAATCTTTATTGCTAAATACCTCATATTATTGAGATAATTTAATTAGATCTTATTCAGATGAATTATTACCTTAGTTTCATCAAAATCCGAGAGTTACGCTCTATGTGTTTTCCTTATAAAACGCGATCATAAAAATTTTTTTAAGAAAAAACGTGGAGCTGCAAAAAAAATTAATTTCAAGATCATTTTTTTTTACGTCGTTTCAAGACTATTGACAACTTCGAAAACAGTGTTGTATATTTAGGAGTAGATTTACAGCAGAAAATTAATAGTAAAAGAGCTTGCAGTAGATAAATATACAGGAATTTAATAATTCGTAACACGACCATGAAATCATCGAAATGATTTTCAAACAAAGTTTAAAAATGAAGCTTATTTTTCGCTTTTTAATTTCTCTTGCAGCTCCTTCTCGATCATCCATTTGTTGCAACATTAACACTAGATTCACGAAACTCGTTAACCCTCTATGGCTCCGTGTGACTTAAAAGCTACAAGTTAATGCATCTATATTTTAAAAAATTTACTTTATTTAGTTATCACTGTAGCATTGAATTTGATTACTGTATTACTGTAGCCATACCACGATCCATTTATAGCAATTATTAGTTTAAAAAATTTTGAAATCGAAGTGAAAAACTGTAGTCGATCGTAATTTTTTCTCTGAACAGACAAAATTCGGGCTATAGAGGGTTAATTTGACGGAGTTCAGATTTCCTGATTAAGTTTAACAATCATGCGTGGGGAAAAGTGTGAACTCAAAATGAAATTTATATCCGGAAAATGTACTAAATAAATCTCTACTGATAGAAATCTATTAATTTGAAGCAAACTCAACTAATGGTATTATAAAAAAATGTATATTTCAACGCACCCATCGAAATGATCCAAATGATCCAAATGATCCAATCGATGCCCGTAAACTTAGTGTTAACAGCAGCAGAAGTGCTTAAAGTGATCGTAACACACGAAACACCCTCTGTAACATAATTCCACACAGAATATCGACCGTTCTTTAATGTTCGTTCGCTAGTTAGTTACGATACTTTGAAATTTTTCAACACTCGTCGTTAAACTTTTTACGAATTAAAAAAAAAAAATTTGTTTCCGTATGACTTATTCGTTTATACGTGTTTTCAGCATTTCACCGTTGCCGAAGAGAAGGTGAAAACTTGGGGAGAGATGTCGGAGAGGGAACGATACGAGATGCTGTGCCGCGGCGAGGTGTCCATTACACCGGAAATGCAGAAGAACCTCAAGTGTCGTTACGTCGACCGCGGAATTCCCTTTCTGAAGATCGCGCCATTCAAAGAGGAGGAGGCTTATCTGGACCCGAGGATAGTCGTCTACCACGACGTGATATACGACGAGGAAATCGAAACGATTAAAAGAATGGCGCAACCCAGGGTAATTAACCGTTTGAGTGCCACGGGTCATTCCGGAAGTCCGATAGGAAAGTGCCAAGCGGCGCGACAGTGGTTCTTTTATTTCAGAAACAAATCAGAATATACAAAACCAAAAGTAATTTTTGTAACGGCCATTCCGATTATTTTTTAAAATTCACAGAATCTGTCGATAATCTCGAGAAAGTAAACCGTATGAAATCGTAGCTTCCCATCTCGAACGGTTTTCGAGGTATTCGATATTGAAATTTTGGAAAATTGAACTAAATTAATCTTAATGCGTCGTCACTGTGACTGTAATATTTCGATTTTGATTAACTCCTTGACGTACGATTTAATTTAAATTATTTTTCATCCGGATCCGATATAATTTCTCTTCACACATTGGTATAAGAAGTATTTGAGAATAAAACAAGTTTTCGTATCGCAAAATCAAGAAACTTAAACAACTTAACTGTGATACAAAGTAATTCGATTGTCATGACCAATGGAACTCGTCATTATTCATTTCGCCCTGAAATTACCACGAGGAGTTGCACTCATCGTTTGAGGTCAAGGGATTAAAGATAACGCTTTGCTCCTGAGCTTGTTCTAAAATAGGAAACAAAATTTCCCTTATTCTTAATAAATGTTAAAATAATTAAAGTAAAGACTTGAAATGCAGATTTGACCCTAAGATCGATTTGAAACATATATATTTCGAAAATCTTCGCTTGAAATATTTACTTCGATTGTTAATATGGAACTGCCATAGATTGATCGCGCTCCTTGGCACTCGAACGGTTAATAAATTGAAAATTGGGATAACGAAGATGGCGTTGAAATTTTAAATAACATAATAATTGAAAATTGCAATAACAAAGGTGACGCTGAAATTTTAAATAACATAATAATTGAAAATTACTATTATAAACATAATAATTGAAAATTGCGATAACGAAGGTGACGCTGAAATTTTAAATAACATAATAATTGAAAATTACTATTATAAACATAATAATTGAAAATTGCGATAACGAAGGTGACGCTGAAATTTTAAATAACATAATAATTGAAAATTACTATTATAAACATAATTATTGAAAATTGCGATAACGAAGGTGACGCTGAAATTTTAAATAACATAATAATTGAAAATTACTATTATAAACATAATAATTGAAAATTGCGATAACGAAGGTGTCGTTGAAATTTTAAATAACATAATATATTGCAGTTCAAACGTGCCACGGTGCAGAACTACAAAACTGGTGCCTTAGAGATAGCGAATTATAGAATTAGCAAGAGTGCTTGGCTTCAGGAGCACGAGCACAAACACGTGGCTGCTGTGAGCAGACGCGTGGAACACATGACGAGCTTAACCGTCGATACGGCCGAAGAATTGCAGGTGGTTAATTATGGTATCGGTGGCCATTATGAACCACACTTTGATTTTGCAAGGGTAAGACAGAATTTCGACCCGTTCTTTTCTAAAGCTCTTTGCTAACGCGTTAAACGCCACACCGATTTTGGTCGACTTTCCTTTAGACTGTGCGCTGTGATAATAATTCAAGAACATTTGATCGCAATATAGTTAAGAATTTAAGAAAATTGTAGAGGCCTGCAAAGGAGAACGGTAACTTTGTTTAATGTAATTTAATAGAACTCGTTAATGAATTATAAAATATTATTTTTGGAAATTGATAGTCATTCTTCGGAAACCAACGACGCCTAAACAAAAATTTCGGCGTGGCGCTTAACGTGTTAATTATAAAAAAATAAAAAATTTGTTAACCATAGTAATGTGAATAACTGTGCTTAGAAAGAGGAAACGAATGCGTTCAAGAGTCTAGGAACCGGAAATCGCATTGCCACAGTTTTGTACTATGTGAGTATCATGTTTCTCTCATAATTTGTATATTTATACTTGAAGCATAGAAACACTGCAAAATGTTGCAATTTTGTTTGAATATTTATTATCTGCATTGAATCAAACAATAATAAATATGAATCTTTATGCATATTCATATTTGTAAGAGTACAATAAAAAAAAAGTAGAATTATAAGAAGCACTATAATCTGAATACTTTGTATATTTATTCATGCTACAGGTATTATGTGTAATTTTGCACCTTTAAATTTCCTACGATATTCCTTCCTACGCATAAAAATCTGAATGATAAATAACTGACAATTTCAGATGAGCGACGTGGAACAAGGTGGCGGAACTGTTTTCACGGCCATCAACATTTCCCTATGGCCCAAGAAGGGCAGTGCTGCCTTCTGGTATAACCTCAAACCCAACGGAGAGGGAGATTTCAAAACCAGACACGCAGCCTGCCCTGTTCTAACTGGTTCCAAATGGGGTAAGTGTACCATTACAACCGTTTAAACTCCATAAACTAGTCTAACTATTTATACTATTACTATATTTAATAATATATATTATTATTATTATTATTAACCCCTTGCCTTACTATTTTTTCAGTAGCTATACGTGTTAATAATAATTATTCGCTTTTTTAACACTGCGTCAAATGCAGTAATTGAGATTTTTCTATTTCATAAATCTCAATTTTCTAAATTAAAACTACGGTTCAAGTTAAAGTTAAACATTATTTCAAATACGATGCGCCTTTATTTTATTTTACCCTTTGCCCTATAACCACGAGTCACGCTCTTGGCGTTGATTCTGGTTAAAATACAGTAAAAAGACACAATATTTATGATAGAGTACAATTTTAACTTTAATTGTAATTTAAATTTACAAGATTGAAGATTAGCAAATACAAAATACATGTATATTTCGATACTTTGGGTTTGACAGTGTCAAAGACCTGAATAACTATTGCTAATGTGCACGAAGATTGAAGAAATGGTAAGCCAAGGGGTTAATATATACGTGTGTGTTTACTATATTTGATTCATGATTGTATAGCAAAGGGTTGATACAATTGATGTATCATTATATCTATATATTAATACACAATTTGTTTTAGTGGCAAACAAGTGGCTCCACGAAAGAGGCCAAGAATTGCTGAGGCCTTGCACCCTCGAGAATCAAACTACTGACGAAGCTGACATCAGGCACTGAATAGTCAACCCAACCCCGGATCGTCGTTAGTGAAAATAAAGAAAAAAAAAAAGAGACACGTTTCCGAATCCCTGTTCGACCGCTTAAACACGAGAAACTTGAGCCACGTCTGCGTCGTTGTAAACAGAGTGTGTCTAATATTGAGCAAGGACGTTGTTGTATTCGTCACGCGATCAGCCAGCGAAAATGCGAAATAGGGACGGCGTTAATGTGATTTTTGTATCGATCGCGACCTCTTCAGACACGAAAGGCAAAGCATCATCTTGAATGATTGGAACATCGATAAGAAAACTGCCAACGTTTAATTACGTGCATTTAAAGTAATTAAAAGATAATCTTCCTTTTCTATCAGTCTTACTAAAAGCGTTAAAAATTGTACAGGACAAAATAACGAGGCAGTTTTTTTTTTTTCAAAAAGAAAAAAGAAAAAAGAAAAAAACAATTCGCTCGCTGTAATCTACAATTAATATAATATCCCTAGACCCTAGGATTTTTACAGAATCACGCAGCATTTAGTAAGTAGCGTATATTAGAATATCAAGCAATAACAAGTTGCACGTTTCGGTCACTCGTTAGTTTACTCGAAAAGAAAAAAAAATTAGGGTCTCTTGTGATCGTACGCAGAAAAAAAAAAAAAAAAGAAAATATTGCGCACGGAACACAAGGTTCTAAACATTTCCATCGCATTTATTAACGTAATTAACGTGTAAGAATGAAAAATGTGGAATCAAGCATTCCTGTGTTCATCGGATAGTATTCTAACGAAATCTTTAATCGCATCGTTCTTTCTCCTATCACGCGTTTCACCCCCTAGATTGGGTCTTTTTGTAAATAGTAGTGATATAATCTAGAAACGTCGACAATTCCCTAGATCCATTCGTCTTGTATACGAATCGCTTGTAAAGAAGAAAAGTAAGGAAAAAAACGAAAAAAAAAAACCCAAAAAACGAAAAAAAAAAAAAACAGAAAAATAACAGAGATAGAATCTATCGACAGAGAAACACGTCTGTTTACATCGTGATATTGACTTTAACATTTAAGACATTATTTCGCGAGCTTCGATGTTCGGCGTCGTCGAATAAAACAAATTATCGAGATTATAAAAAGTAGAAGTCAAGTAATCGAATAGTATCTTACCTTAGATACCGGCGTTGTTCTGCACACCTTCTCCCGTCATCTGCAATCGTAATCCCAGTGTGTGTGCGTGTGAGAAATCCCCAAAAAAGTCTTTTCCATTTTCGACCTTCAATCGTCGCGAAATGGTCGCCCGAGCCCGCGGACGCGAAACGTCGATTGTTACGTCGCGTGTAAAATTTCACAGACGAAAATTCGCGGTTTTTACGAACGCGACCTTGACGATTAATTCTACGCGTTTCTTCAATCGTAATTGTTCAACGACACGTTTTGTAAACATTTTATAAACTCCGAATGGAAAAGAAAAATAATTGTCACTTTAGGATCGAGCATCGAATGTAAAAAAAAAACGCGGTAAGTCGAAATCACTAGATACTCGCTTTACGAAAAATATCGTGAATATTTAAACGGGAAAATTAGTTACGCGTATTAGAGGACCATCGAGACGAACGGCGAGTATAAATTTTCACCGATTCCTTCGACTTTTCGCAGCAGGAGAATTCATGCGTTCGCGGCACAACTCGATACGCGAATAGCGAGGATAATTCGTGCGGAGACGAGCCACGTAACGCGGCGGACGAAGCTCGCGCGCCGATTGGTCCGTTTCTTACCAGCGGTAGCCAAGAGCCAGTCGGATTAACGCGTTGGGTAAGTTCGACGTGAAATTGGTATTCGATGGTGCGACGCTGTTCGTTGTTTGAAATTATATGAAGCGATTCAAAGTACGATTCTTGTCGATCCTTTTTCTCTTGAAGTTTTAACATCGACGGTGTAAAATTAATAACACGCGTAAGAGTGGTGTAGTTACTTTATAGTTAGCGATTAGTTCGGTCGAATAATGCCATGTTACTGCACTAAGAAGCAAGAAATTCGACGGAAGGAGAGAATGGAATCGGATGCAACATGGCAGACTTTCGATCGCGCCAAATTCGTCATTGGTAAGCAATTTTTTGATTTGTCGTAAGTAAGAAGGAAACGAGAATTGGCGCGAATTATGAACGCTGTACGATGTAAATAACTGGTGTAAAAGTCTAATCGATTATATGACCCGTTTCGATGTCAGTTCTTTCATCGAAATAATATAATCTGACCTACGTTTGGATCGAGTCAGGTTGTTACGAATCATTGTTGTCGCACTTAAGAAATATTGTTAGATCGAGCGAGCTGGAGCAGCTCGCTTCGCAGCGATTATTTCGAATCGAGTAATCGCGAGGCTACGGTGTCACGGTGTCACTGTATTTCCTACGTAACGTGTAGCTCGTAAGTTGGTTTATAACATTCGTTACTCCATTCTATTGGTAAGCCATAAGATAATGTCACGCAATAAACGTTTGCAAATCCCAAGCTTTCGATACAGAATGATTAACCAACCTCGGACGACTAAGCAAATTTCTTAAAGTTCAGTTTCAGTTTCGTAAGTTTTTTAGAAAGATAGGATAGAATATTTTATTTCAGTTAATACATTTTATTTGGTAAATCTTTTGAAATTTTTTGAGGTTATTCAAAATAGATTCTGTTCCGAATTATTTGCGGTTATAATACGTACGAAGTATAGAACGATACAAAATTTAATTTCATCAGTATTTTTGGATTTCTTTAAATCGGTAAAAAAGAGATAATCAGAATTTTTTCCAATTGTAATGTGTTCGATTTCATTTCATAAATATTTTAGAATTTCTTCTTATTATTAAAGACGTTATATTCGGAATTATTTATAATCACACTTCGAAGTACAGGATGATTCAAAATTTAATTTCATCGGTATTTTCGAATTTCTGTAGATCGGTAAAAAAGAGATAATCAGAATATTTTACAATTGTAATGTATTCGATTTCATTTCATAAATATTTTAGAATTTCTTCTTATTATTAAAGACGTTATATTCGGAATTATTTATAATCACACTTCGAAGTACAGGATGATACAAAATTTAATTTCATCAGTATTTTCGAATTTCTGTAGATCGGTAAAAAAGAGATAATATTCAGAATATTTTACAATTGTAATGTATTCGATTTCATTTCATAAATATTTTAGAATTTCTTCTTATTATTAAAGACGTTATATTCTGAATTATTTATAATTATAATACTTCAAAGTATAGGATGATACAAAATTTAATTTCCTCAATATTTTCGAATTTCCATAGATCAGCGAAGAAAGATTACATTCAAAATTCTTTACAATTATAATACATTCGAAATATAGGACGTTACAAAATTTAATTTCGTAACTATTTTACAATTTCTTCATCTTATTAAAAACAGATTATTCGGAATGATTTATACTTATAACACATTCAAAACAGAATAGAATAAAATAATACAAAATCTCCTCTCTCTTATTAAACAAACGAAAAAAAGAATTATCTCCTCGAACCAATCCACCGAAAAAATAAAAAAAAAAAAAAAATCCAAACACACTAAACATCTCGGCACACAGTTTCAAACTGCATCCATACAATATTCTTCGAAACAATCGATCCTAATTTACGATCCCTCATTTTAATCTCCATCCTCTGAAAGAAGAAACAAGACCTAGTTGTGTCACCGCTTATCCATCGCGCTGCTCGTCAACCGGAAGCGGTCGTTCCCGACTCCAGCGCAAGAGTGCTCTTCCTGATCCAGGTCGTCGTGCGTCGAGTTGACCGACGAATTTACAGCGCGAACTCTGACATTTACCAGTCGGTGTGACGATCTGGCCCGATGGTTCGCAAGATTAACACCACTTTTCAGACAAAATGACGAGATAAATGGCGTCCTTGATCAGCGACCTCCGTCGTCCATTGGTAGACTCGCAGAACCGTATCTTGTAATCTTGCAGGGTACCATAGTATCCTAATGCATGCATAGATCGCAATTTCCCATCGGAACCAAGTTACGTAGACCAATATCCATCTCTTTCTTGCCGGATCAAATCTGTCGGTAGAAGAGAGACGAATCCCTACACCCACGGAACAGTCCTCCGCATCGATCCGTCTACGCGCGTCCTTTTCCCTCCGATGGAGCCTAACATCGTCGTTCTCGAGCAATCTATATTCTCTTGCCCTCCTACGAGGTCCTCCCTTTTATCTCCGCTACGTTCTCCTCCCTTTATAGGACCAGCCGCCGCTCTTTTCGATCCTGTTACTCCTTGTTCCTCTTGCTTTTGCCTCGCGTCGCATCTTATCCACCTTTTCATCTTGCTACAGGGATTTCAATTGGACTTTTTCCGATTAAATTGCAACGAGATGAAAGAAAAAAAAAAAAAAAAATGATAGTCGCTGGAATAGAATCAGCACATTTGATCGATTAGAAGAAACTGTTAAAAAATATTGATCGTATTACTTGGAGGTGTTCCATGGGAATTGTGAATTAATGAAATCGTGCAATTTTTATTAGCGAAATTTCTGTGCGTTAAAATCGTTTTCGTTCAATCCTGACTTACACCATACTCGACCTTTTTAACCTACACTAGTTTAATTTTAGAATATTTTAGACACAGTGTGTAATATTAAAGATTTTTCATAAAGTTAGGAATTCTTTTTGGCGAAACGAGGGTGATCGGATCAAAAAGAATTTGAAAATCGTAGCAGGGTTTAACCCTGCTGTCCTCCTTTATTAAAAATGAAAAAGTTTTTGACATATTTAAGACTCAGAAAATGTGCAATATTAAGAAAGTAAATGTTAAAATTAAATACGCTAAATCTGGTAAAGTGTTTGTGTAAAAGTAAATTTCATTCCAGGTCATGTAGACCCGAAGAGAAAGGTTAAAGAAAAGTTATATTTTCTTGGAATGACCGAAAAGTAGATTAAAAGTTGGAACCCTGGTATGATTTTTAAATTTCCTCCCAATATTTTCTTATTCGTAACGTTTTTACGAGCTTCGAACTTATTCACCTTCTTCTCGCGGTTTTTTTTTTTTTTTTTTATTTCCATCAACCGACGCGTTTCTTTGCACCTTTCCTTACAAAGTTCTTCTTCTTCTTCCTTATCTTTTCCCTCGTTTTTCGTCTTATTTACCCGTGAGATGAAATTCTTTTGCAACACACGTTCGAGTCGACTCGATCAAAGCCTCGGATGAAACTTTCGATACGAAAGTCGCTTCTTTCACGAGAATTTTATGCTGGGAATTTATGCTCGTCGTTATGGAGTCTGTGGACGCGAAAAAAATGGCGCGAAAAGCGAGAATAGACGATGGTAGATGGTTTCAGCCGGTGCAATGAAAAGTTTAATTATTTTTATCAACTACGAGCTGACATTAATCATCGATGCGAGGCGTATTGCGTAACGCGTTACATAATGGACGTTACGAAACGGTTTCAGCTTATTTGGTAAGTTTCCCCCTTTGGTATTATCAAATGCACGCGTTAATTGTCCCAATGATTACCCGTTGTGGACGTGAAACGAAGCTCGACTGTTGAAACGCACTGCATCTCGTAATATATGATTAACGTTTGAAACAATGTGTTCTTCCTCCTTTTTGATCTCTCTTTATTCAATTTTTGAGGTAATGGAAATATATTCGACGGCTGTTAAAACATTAATAAAAATTTAATACGATATGAAATTAATAAAAAGTGAATATGAATTAAATTAGGTTACATATTCGTAAATGTAGAAAATTAACAAAGATTGAATACGATATGAAATTAATGAAAAATGAATGAAAAATGAATATAACTTAAATTAGGTTAAATATTCGAAATTTTGAAAATTAACAGTGATTGAATAGAATTTGAAATTAATAAAAAATGAATATAAGTTAAATTGGGTTATATATTCGAAATGTAGAAAATTAACAAAGATTGAATACGATATGAAATTAATGAAAAATTAATATAACTTAAATTAGGTTAAATATTCGAAATTTGGAAAATTAACGGTAATCGAATAGAATTTGAAATTAATAAAAAATGAATATAAGTTAAATTCGGTTATATATTAGGAAATTTAGGAGATTAATAAAAATTGAATACAATTTGAGATTAATAAAAATTTAATATAATTTAAATTAGGTTAAATATTAGGAAATTTGGAAAATATATGAGTATGGAAATATATTTGGAACTTCTTTCTGTAACCACGAATATTTCGATCTTTGAGAAAGCTATTTTTCAACCTATTAAAAATTTGAGCATCTATACTCAGACATGCTCAAATTGCATTTGCAGTAACATCGTTTTATGGTAATTTGATTCTGAAGATTTAAACGCCATTAGTTAGCGATGCATAGAGTTCGAAGAAGTAAACACGGATGGGAAGGAGAATGCATTGTAAATGGGGTCAGATGCGACCCCAGAGTTCCTTATTAAATTTTTAAACATACGCCTACCATTCTGGCCTAACTTTCAGTAACGCATTTATCGAAACCAAATTTCCAACTGCTCCAAGACACCAGCTGCGTTTCGTTCGTCGAATCTTCCGAGAAATTCACTCGAATTAAAAAATTACGTCAACTCTGCTAGTAATATTTTTTAAACGATCAACAGATTAAATTCGACGGCTTAAAATTTTCAAAAATTCTAGAGAAACGGCTCGTAAAAATTGTTGGAAATTTAGTACTACTTTTGTTTGAACGAGTACCATGGTACATTAAGTGCTCTTCAGGTGTATCAAGCGAAATACCAGTGTCTATAAACGCCACTCAGTTTCAACGATGCAGAGCGTAATGCTGAATCGACTCACGTTCATCAATGCACGTACTCAACCATTCGACACGTCTTTTGTTGAACCGTAATTCTGCGCTATAAATTATAATGCTGCGTTGGATGCCTTTTCTATTCGTTCATACGTTAAGAAAACTTCGTTAAAAGTCGCGTTGAAAAAATAAATAACATTGGACCTTTGTCAAAGTTTCCACGCTCACATCATGCTTCTCCATTTCTTACACTGTGACACGCTACAATCCACGCAAGCACAAAAAAAAAAAAAAATTTTTAAACACACGCATCTTCTACATTATAAAATCAATATTTCACTCGCTTCTCGTCATCAACAAACCTTACACTGCGACAAGAAAAGAAAACTCCTCACGTCCATTACGCACACCCCAAATCCAAAACACGTTTACATTTTACATCATAAAATCAATATTTCACTCACTTCTCTCTCACCAACACGCCTTAAA
>SMSQ01026104.1:32881-46373 GCA_019453375.1 Ctenoplectra terminalis
GTTACATTTTCTTTAAAAATGTCTGTAAAATGTTTCTTAATTAATTCTGCATCAATTTTAATGGTTTTAGTGAATCTTACAAATGGATTTAGATACAGTATTCACTATTTTAATATTCCTTTTAATTAATATTAATATTTGTATCCTTACATCTTCTTTAAAAATGACTGTAACATGTTTCTTAATTAATTCTGCATCAATTTTAATGTTTTTAGTGAATCTGTATTACTGTTAGCTTATTGAACAATTTTTTCTTTTTTATATTTAGGTGTTTCTCAGTTCTTGGGTTGTGTGGAAGGTGGATTTTTTCACCGAGGACAGACTGGTCAATGACTGCACGTGCTACCTGTTTGCACTGGCCAATTCAGCGCGGCTGACCTCTCTGCATTCCTGGTGAACACATGTCAGGACTTCTGCCGGTCGTATAAACTAGAAAAATTTGGCGAGCACATGGTGATCACACGGTGCTCTGTGTACCTTTAATGAGATTCCAGTCACGTTGCTTATCTAGCGTTCCTTGGGCTGTTTGGTAATTGCTCTAACATCCGGAAATCTGGGAATGGTCTTGAAAAATACGATTTTGAATGATTGGAAATAATAGTAAGTCTCTGATAGAAAGTATTAAATTGTGATAAAAATTATTTTCTATCAGAGATCAATTTTAGGCTTAATTATTTACAAAATATTCTGCAGATCATTTTTAACTAATCATCAGCTTTGGAATATTCTTAAATTATATGTTAATTGTATGGAATTTAAAACAGGAAATAGAAGTTTTAAATATGGCAAGAATTTCCACAATTATGTCTTATATTCCCGTTTTATTTTACAGAATGATCTAGTAAGGACTATAGAGGAATAAGGATCATCCTAGGGGTTTCGAAGGACCTCCCGCGTGCTCCAACAAATACGCCACCAGCAAACAGACAATGAAGGTGCTTCCCGTCACGGGGGATGGGTATGAATAGAGGAGCAGTTAAAACGTAAAACATTCACAATCCCTGGTGACCTAGACTGGTGGATTACAAAGACTGATTTGGAAATACCCAGTGCAATTAAATCTTGTTAAAAAGTTCTATCAGCTTGGCGCTTATTGTGCATATAGAAAAAAGCTAGCTTAATTAGTTCTTCCACCAAGCATTAATTCATTTCTACAAGTACTGTTCAAAGCTTAAGTGTTAATACCTTGACTGAAATAATAGTCACATTTAGGTAACGCTAAAAATTTTTTTCAATACAATAGAATTAAATACAGACAAATTATTTATTATAACAGTAAGTAATTATAGAAATGGAATATAATTAATTAAATTGATGTTTTTTGAAATTATTTATTATAACAGTAAGTAACAGTAGTGATGGAATATAATTAATTAAATTGATGTTTTTTGAAATTATTTATTATAACAGTAAGTAACAGTAGTGATGGAATATAATTAATTAAATTGATGTTTTTTGAAATTATTTATTATAACAGTAAGTAACAGTAGTGATGGAATATAATTAATTAAATTGATGTTTTTTGAAATTATTTATTATAACAGTAAGTAATAATAGTGATGGAATATAGTTAATTAAATTGATGTATGACTCTCAGTTTTCCTAAAATATTAAATAAGTTTAAATGTTAATTCTAGGTGTTAAATTCGCATAGATAGTGATTCAGAATCAGCAACAGGCTCCCTATCTAATGAATCGAATTCCGATCCTCGACCATTGAACGGTAGATCCTAGCCAAATTCTTCGAGCAGGCAGGAACGTGCCGAAAATAATGGTTTGCTTGTACACTGGGGAAATACGTCGCCCGCATGCTCGCCACTTTTGGATTACAGGGACTTTATTAGCCCCTGTAATCCAGCTAGGAAGTCTTGTTGGCCAAGGAAGAAATGTTCCTTAAAATTGGCCATGGGTATATGGGCACAGGTAACCAAGTTTTGTTTAAGACGGTTTTCCCCAAAAGTTTCAAACATTTTCTGCCTCTTTTAAGTATTTTTTAATGTAACCTCATAACATTTCTTTAGGTAACTAATTAACCTGGAAACACTCAAATAAAAAGGAATATCCAAATTGAAGAAAGAAGAAATAATTGAATGCTACACAATTTTTCAATGATATGGATGGTAAAAATATTGTTAGATGAAACCAAATAGAATTATTCTTTTTAAAAGACTTGGCTGGGAAAATATACAGTAGAATTCCATTTATTGAAGCTCTATAAAATGGGATTCCCCTATTATCAGAGGCAGCTTGTGTGTTGGCACTGCGAATCTGCAGCACCCCCATTTTTTTTCATTGTATAAATTTATTCATCTATTAATTTAGTAACATTTAAATTTATCGTTGACAATCTAATGCAAAGGTAATAAAAATCTTTCTTGAGACACTCTTAGGAGAGCGAAGAACTCTAGAAGCACTGTGTTTTTCATCAGTTATAATTTTATTTTTAATAACCCTAATAAGTAATATTTAATTATATTTATTTCTATTTCATTTTTACCAGGAAATTTTTCTTCTAAATAAATACAAAAATAATTTCCCTATATACATGCTTGTTTTAAAAATTACAATTCACAAGCTGCCACTGTCTACAACCCACAAGTTTTGGAACTGTACAATTGTGGAATTAACTGGAATGTAAGAGCTATGAAAAAATTCAGAAAATTATAGAAAATAAAATTTTGTTTGAATAAATGGAGTTCTACTGTAACAAGTAGCGTGTTATGGGAAACATGGCGGACGATCAGGGTGGTCCTCTCTCACGGTTCGAGAAACCGCGCTCTGGAACCGATGTATACACGGTGCACGCGTCGTCGACGGGGCCGTCGACGTCGTGGACGCCGCCAGAAAGAAAGTCGACCCGAAAATCAAACAAACAGCCGACGACGCAGCGTTTCTGCACTTCCGTCGTCGCCGTTTGTTTATTGTCGCTGAGGGATCTCTGTCCCGGCTGCTGTGAGCGGTTTAATACCACGTTTCACGCATTATGTAACCCTTTTATATGCCAGTAATACACCTATCTTCAGTTGCACACCTAAAATTTGTCATTTTTATGAAAAATTTCAACTTTCTTCATTTTTTATAATTCAGACATGCAAGTGTAATAATCTTATTGTAAAAGAAGTAACAACTAATTATAGTAAAAAAGTTATCTTGGAGAAAACTTGCAATAGAGATATTTTTAATTATCTTTAAGTTCTGTGTAAATTATTTTTTATTCAATACTTGGGTTAAATTTATTAATTTTTGTAGGATAATTTAAAGACTTTGAGAGGAAAATTTAAGAGATTGTTGATTTTTTAAGGTGTGATAAAATGATATAAAAAAAGAAGAGGAGAGGTTGGGGTTAGAGAAGAAATTGTGTAACGTTGGTTCTTTGCACCCTTGTAAGACGGACCTAATGAAACGTAATTCATTCCCATGCACCTTGAGGAGACATCGTCTGGCGAACACATGTCCCCGTCGGATTTTATCCATTATGAAAAAGTGCGCCCTTCGTCGCATGACATTGGCCGCCGTCGAACATTGAAACCCGAACTCGCTAATTCTCCAGATGCTGGCTCGACTCAAAGGGTTATTAAACATATTTCTACGTCCACACTGATGAAAATATTTAGACCCCCAGGAGATGAAACAACCACCAAATGAAACTAAAAAATAAGTATGATTTAATTGGATAATTAAAGTTGAATAAAATAGAAGAATATCAGAAAGGTTTGAATTTCTTTTAGAGATTGTAGACTCATTTAAATAGGTATGATTTAATTGCATAATTAGAATTTAATAAAATAGAAGAATATCAAAAAGGTTTGAATTTCTTTTAGGAATTGTAGACTCATTTACATAGGTATGATTTAATTGCATAATTAAAGTTGAATAAAATAGAAGAATATTAGAAAGGTTTGAATTTCTTTTAGAGATTGTAGAGTCATTTAAATAGGTATGATTTAATTGCATAATTAGAATATAATAAAATAGAAGAATATCAGAAAAGTTTGCATTTCTTCTTTTAGGGATTGTAGACTCATTTAAATAGGTATGATTTAATTGCATAATTAGAATTAAATAAAATAGAAGAATATCAGAAAAGTTTGCATTTCTTGTTCTAGAGATTGTAGACTCATTTGTTTGAAGAAACATTTGTGACCTGTTTTCTTTGCAGGTATTGGCTTGGTTTGCCTAGGAATCTGTCTCACTGCAGATTAAATGCTAAAGCGTTTAATCTGAGGATCCTAATAAGCCTGTTAAACTGGTTCACGTGAAACTGTCTGCAAATATTGAACATACTTCAGAAAAGGAACTTTTAAATGGATATCTGATTAAGTCTATCTTTATGTATAATCCTATGTTAAATTTCAAAATTAAACCTACTATTTATTTAGTATTAACTTATTTTTAGGAAATAGATAAATCTTGCACAAATAATGTATCATATTTTCTTAATTAATTAAATGATAATAGACCATCGGTATAATTTTCAGCGGCGCCATCTTCGTGCTAGGAAAATGAATTGCTGGCGGCTAGACAAATTGAAGAAAACAGTGGTTTGATAGTCACATCTGTTGCCGCATTATGAGCACGATAAATTTGAGCCGGTGAGCCTAACAGCCGGATTAGCGAACGTTGTCATGGTGTCAGCGAGGAGCTTCCAGTTTCTGCTTTATAATTTGCGATTCTCTTCAGTTCTATCTAACATTTTTATTAAACAAGTATAAAAATGAATCTATTACAGTTTCCAGAAAATAATTTATTATCTAATCATATCTGTCCAAGTAAATTAAATTTTCTGGAAAGATTTTTTTCTCTATTACTATTACAATTTTGTCTTATTTATCATTAACTATACACAAGTGACATAATTAAAAAATTTGTACAGTAATAATAACTTTAAAACGTGCATATTTTCTTCAGAAGAACTAACATTATTATTTAATACAAGTTTGATAACTGATTAATAATATTTTTTTTATTTATATCACTTTGGTTCCAGATGAGTGATATATATTTTTTAATATCTATCTTCTAATTTATTTTGTACTATTAATATTTATTCATCCGTGTATCTCGTTCGGTACGTTTTTATATTTAAATATCTTGTTCCAGCGGCAGCAAAAGAAGAAACACGATTCTCCAGCGACGCCTGTGTCGCAAGAAGTCCGGAAGTGAAAGAAAACAGCGAGAGCTGAATCGCAAACAGTGAAGAGACTCGCCAGGAGTCCCTAGGCTTATTGTATCTGTAGTTTCGCAGCGACTACCTAGCGTGCATATGCGGATTCTGCACGCATTTCAGAAATGCCTACTTCAAACACACGTGTTCGCCATCAGGTTGCCCAAGTGGTTGCTTGACCTTCGTTTTCCTGCTCTCTGAACCCTTTCCACTAAAGCTTCGCTTCTATTCTCTAACAATTTTCACAATTTTCCCTCTGGTCACCTTTGATTTTTAATTTAGAACAGTTTTGAGGTTCACAATGAATTAATGAACTATTAAAATGCATAGAATTCATCTGAAACTAAATGTCAAACTAAATCAGTTAAATGAATATTTCTATAAAAATGAAACCTGAACAGAAATTAATTTTCTTATTCATTTAAATGAGCATTCAATTTGAAGCAAACTGTATACATTTTAATGGACAATTAATTCATGTTGAAAGTAAAAATTGTTCCCACAGTTCTTACAATTTTTACAATTTTTACAATCAGATAAAAAATTAGAGGTGACCACCTTGGAGTTTGGATTGAATTTCTTGAATCAACGTCTTCGAGGGGGTATTAGACCCACGTGAGTACGGTGGACCCCGATGCTGAGGTCGTGAACTGGAAAAAAAGGGCCTCACGGGTCGTCGTGGCCTGGATGGGCCTCTGGTTCCTCAGTGGGGGTCCCACGGACGCTTCTTTCGTTTTTCTTTCGATCCCCGAGGATCCATTGTCGTTTTTTTCTTCCCTGTGCTCCCTAACTGTTCCCCGTTCTTGGTAGAACGTCGATAAATTGCTCAAGTGTGTCATAAAAGGAGCTTCTTCGCCCTTTTTGCTTATATTATTGTCTTTTACTATTTTTCTTTGAGTATTTAATTTATCTTAGACATAAGTAAATAATATTTTGTGGCAAGTTTAAGATATATATTTAATTATTAAGAGGATAATTCAGGAATAATTTTCTTTTTTAAGGGACGAGTTTAAGATTATGCGATGGAAACTGGTTGCGTTCCAAGAAAACGGTAGAAGAATGCACACGTGGCTTCCTTTCCGTTTTCATTGTTCTCTGAAGGAACTGGAGGCTGTACGGTGCTTTTCCAAGACCCCTGGGACACTGAAAACCTTCGTGGGATGTGTTTAAGTAATTAGGAAGCCAGGGCTCCTTGAACGTAAATCAAAATCAAGGCTTAGGTCCTGGACCTCATGTAGGGAAGAAATAACATGAACGTGAAGTAAAGAAGAAACTTGGGATATCTCAAGAATGTTTTCTTCATTAATTTGAAGCACTTAAGAGTTAACAAAATATATTCCACAGTCCACAATTTTCAACGTTTTTCATGTTTTTGTAAAATTTGTAATTAAATTCTCTTCAAGCTTGAAAATTGTGCGACCCTGATTCAATGATCAGAGAGTGTGCTATGACCAAAATAAATATGTCATAGTGGAATAAATTATATTAAGTCATCATCGGATAAAAATTAATTGCAAAGTAATGAAATGTTGTAACAGTAGTTAATATATTTTAGAAATACATTAAGCTGTATTGAAGTCAAGTATAAAAAGAAGGAAGAAGTAACACGGGAGCCAGCAAAAAAGAAAAAAAAATAAAAAAAAACTATGAAAGCTGAAACTAATGGTCAATCGCAGAGCCAAGGCCACTAATTGCCGCGGAAATTTCACTGGGTGTGGTGAATTCGTTCAGGAGGTCCCGTAGCACGGTCGAGGTCGAAGGTTGAATCTAAATGATCCTGGTTCCTGGAAGGAGAGAGCCATCAGGACACGCGACACTTCCCGAGTCGAAGGAAGCGTGCCCTTTCTTATTTTTTTTTCTCCATGGAACCCCGTGGTTCCTAGAGACCACGGGAATCATTCTGATGATAGATTCATCGTTGCTGTTTCAGCGGGTCCTGTACTTACATGCTACCAACTGATGCAATTTGTTGGAACAAAAAAAAAAAAGAACTGGTCTCCAGGGATTGATTTTACAGATTTGATTTAAAAAAGAAGGATTCGAATTAAAAAATGGTAATAGCAATGATAATTGTAGCATTATTATTCAAATTAAAAAATGGTAATAACAATGATAATTGTAGCATTATTATTAAAATTAAAAAATGGTAATACCAATGATAATTGTAGAATTATTATTAAAATTCAAAAATGGTAATAACAATGATAATTGTAGCATTATTATTCGAATTAAAAAATGGTAATAGCAATGATAATTGTAGCATTATTATTAAAATTAAAAAATAGTAATAACAATGATAATTGTAGCATTATTATTAAAATTAAAAAATGGTAATAACAATGATAATTGTAGCATTATAATTCAAATTAAAAAATGATAATAACAATGATAATTGTAGCATTATTATTCAAATTAAAAAATGATAATAACAGTGATAATTGTAGCATTGTTATTCAAATTCACTCCAGGATGAATAATAATGAGAGCCAGTGCGATTGATAAAGATAAACTAGTGAGAGGGAGAGAGAGAATGAGAGTTATGATAAGAAACAGTGAATGTAAGTACTGGAGACTTAAGTGAGAACCTATGAGAGAACCTGTGAATGGTATAGGTGTATTAAAAATAAAGTAATATAATTTATTTCACTATTCATTGCGGTGAGACCACAGAAATTTCCTATATAATTTTTAATTTTTATTTATAGAAAGGTAAAATGGGACAGAGAATTGTACTGGCACCATTTTGTTTGAACTCCCCTCTGTTGGGTCTTGGCCAATTGTGGAACTGGAAGACTCACCTGTGCAGGTGTTCCAGGCTCCCATTGGAGGACTGAGGCCAGGTAAGAGGCAGGTGAGCATCACCCAACTAGAATGGAGTCACAGAATCAAAATGAAGTTCACAAAGGGAAGAAATAGTTTTACAAACTTTTCTAAAGCTATAGATAATTAATTTAAATAATTGTTTGGTTGTTTTACCAGTTTTATGAAGGAAGAAATTTTTTTACAGTAAAATAGAATGGATTTATTAAGGCTGAAGGAAGTTACTGGCTGGTTTTTGCTACAGGAGGCTAGAAATATATGTGAGACGTTTGTAGCCAGGTGTAACAGACGTCTGCACTTGCACTCGTGACGGTGCATCACGTCACGGACGTGCCCGGCTGCTCCGTTTCACCGAAACAGCTGTTGTCTGATGTCGTCCCTGCTCGGTGTCAGACGCGGGGCCAATAAAATTCAGCGAAACCTATCATACAAGCTCGGAACTAGTCAGTTTTCCTTTACTTCAATTTTTATTACATATAATCCACTTTTCCTTGAAGCAAAATAATTATGTAAAAATAGGTTTCTCCTTTTCTCGCTTGACTTCTCTTTCTTCTTTTTCTTTTTCACAGTGCTAATTCTTCAGTTCCATAGTCCACTATAATTTCTTATTTTTTAAGATTTTAAGGCCATCTGAAATTTTTTAAATGAAGATTAAATTAGTATTTTTTTTTTTAATATATTGGAAAAGGATCTCTGACTTATTTCTTTTCTCGTTTGACTTCCCTTTCTTCTTTTTCTTTTTCATCTATAAAGCTAACTCTTGAGTCCTATAATCCACTATAATTTCTTATTTTTTAAGATTTTAAGACCATCTTAAATTTTTTAAGATTAAATTAGTATTTTTTTTATTTAATATATTGGAAAAGGATCATTTCTTTTCTCTTGAATCCCATGATCCACTATAATTTCTTATTTTTTAAGATTTTAAGGCCATCTGAAATTTTTTAAATGAAGATTAAATTAGTATTTTTTTTATTTAATATATTGGAAAAGGATCATTTCTTTTCTCTTGAGTCCCATGATCCACTATAATTTCTTATTTTTTAAGATTTTAAGGCCATCTGAAATTTTTTAAATGAAGATTAAATTAGTACTTTTTTTTTTTAATATATTGGAAAAGGATCATTTCTTTTCTCTTGAGTCCCATAATCAACTATAATTTCTTATTTTTTTAAAACCTTAAAAAGGCCATCTTAAACTTTTCAAATGAAGATTTAATTATATATATATTTTGTAATATATTGGAAAAAGATCTCTGACTTATTTCTCCTCTTTTCCAGGTCCCACCTTCAACCTTCTATTTTCCAACCTCGAACAATCATCGCGTCACGCTTACCGCGCTTCGTGTTCGACTGCAGCCACGTTAAATGCACCGTGCCACGGATGTGTAACGAGAGACGGCCGCTCCTTCTTTCCCTCCCTTTTTTTCCAGCAAAGTTGGACCGCGCCGCTGCTTTGAAATTGGCACGCGGGATGATTTTAGCTATTCGGAGCAGGGCAGAGAGAAAGGGGAGTGCGTCGCCTTCGACCCACTGGCGCCAGCGCGACAAAAACCTTTCATAATCGGCCCAGTCTCCCCTCGTTCCTTCGTTTCCGACCCTCTCACATCGACGGACTAGAAAAATCCTCAAATCCATGCTCCCATGGAACATCTCTTCATACTGGTTTACTATCATTTATTATTATAATTTCATTAATCGATCCATTTCTTCCCTTTGAGTCTTGGAATAATAGTTCTGTTTTTTAATCTGTACAGGAAAAATTACCTCAGTTGGAAATAAATCAAAGAAAAAAAAAGGTTAAAGAAAAATACAATATGGCGGCTGGAAGGATAAACCTAGAACCACCTCAGCTTTATTTCTTCTTCAAAAATAACGTTCCATCCACGTGGTTTCATAGAGAAAACACGGTTCAAACCGGAGAGAAGGAACTACCATGAAGAAGTGGATTCTCTTCATTAACACATACTTTATCAAAGGCTGTTAATGAATCACGTGTTCATATATCAGGCTTGAACGACTCTCTCTCCCCGTGTTTTTCCAAGGCCGTTGATTTATACCTCGAGAAAACTCATCGCTGCGGCCATTTTTGGTGTCCAAATAAAAAGGGGCCATATTCTTGACGCGTAACCCCTTTTACTTGCACAGGGTGGCCTACCCCATTCTGACCCTTTTTTACGCAACGCTTTTAAGATCCTCGTTCTTCTTTTTTTTCGCGGCTAAAAGCGGCTCCTTTGACGGAATTGATTTTTTTTTCATTTTAATTTGTAGCTTAAGTTACATTTACTAAACTGAGATTCTTCGGTGTTAATGTTGAAGTATGTAGTGTCGTAAACGGTGATGAATCATTTTTGTATTCTCAAAGAAATTTTAGTGGGAAATGCAACACTGAGTAACTTTTATATTCCAAAAAGGAATTTTAGTGGTGCATTTCTCACTGAATAATTTTTATATGCCAAAAAGAAATTTTTGTGGTACATTTCACAACAACCATGGCGTTCCATCACAAAGATATTTCACTAAATAATTTTTATATTCCAAAAAGAAATTTTTAGTAGTGCGTTTCCTATTAAATAACTTTTATATTCCAAAAAGAAATTTTGGTGGTGCATTTCCCAACACCAATGGTACCCAATCACAAAGATATTCCATTAAATAACTTTTATATTTCAAAAAGAAATTTTAGTGGTGCATTTCCCACTGAATAACTTTTATATTCCAAAAAGAGATTTTAGTGGTGCATTTCCCAACACCGATGGTATCCAATCACAAAGATATCCCACCCTTTGCGCCTGGATAGTGGATGCCACGGAAGAGGGTTGTCCTCCCCCCCTTCGCCCCTTTTCTTTTCATGAAACCGACGACACACAGTCGCAGAGGGGCGGCGACTGAGAACGGGGGAGCACCAAGGCGCAGACGCCCTCGGTTTCACAGCGTGCTTCCGGTAAGGGTGGCCCATAGAATTCCTCAGGGTGTCTAACGCCCCCGCGACACGAATCGTAAATTATCCAGGTTCTCAAGCTCCGCTCTAGACTCGTCCTAATTTATCTTTTTGGGACCCGTGACGACCTCCTCTCGATTCTAATTAAAATCGTCGTTGAAACGATTGCTCAGATAATGTTTAAAAGCAGATCTCAAATTTACATACGTACATTGTTTTTAGTAAATTAAAAAAGTGATTGAAATTAAATTCGAAATAGCGATTAAAATTAAATTAAAAATAGGGATTCAAATTAGTTTAAAAAAGTGATTAAAATTAAATTAAAAACAGCGATTAAAATTAGTTTAAAAATAGGGATTAAAATTAGTTAAAAAATAGCGATTAAAATTAAATTAAAAATAGGGATTCAAATTAGTGTAAAAATAGCGATTAAAATTAGTTTAAAAATAGCGATTAAAATTAAATTAAAAGTACGGATTAAAATTAGTTTAAAAAAAGATCTTACATTAATTAAATCTTGGTATTAATTGAATCTTTGTTGTTAAATATCTCATAAATTATTAAGCACCTAATATCCAACAAAGATGTACACCTCTCCATCAAAATTTCACAAAAATCCAAGAAGCCACGCTTCGTGGCTTCCACCATGTTAGTTACCAAGATAAATAATGTAGAGTAGCCTAAGAAAAGAATATACGACTTTCATTTTTTTCCGCAACCACAATTTCTTTTTTTCAACCAATGTATCTCTTCTTTTCCAGGTTCCTACTTGGACCAACGTTCTCTGCTATCAGGAATCCTTGCATCGTTCTGAAATAAACCGCAAAAGCATGGTCGAGCTGCCGTTCGCCTTCGAAAATGTGTTTACACGGCACTATACACTTCACCGGAATAATTCCCGGTGTCTTTTTGCTCCTTATGAAAACGAACGAGTTTTCCTTGGCGCCTGCACAGACTGGTATTGTGAGGCCACGATTTCGCGGTATCGGGTCGTGTAAATTCCATCCATCCGCGGGGGTGGAGGCCTCACAATTTACTGTTTCCACGTTCCGATCTATTTTAATTATTACCCCGCTCGGCTCGCACCGAAAAATTCCATAAATCTTCGTCCAAAGGGTAATTAGCGGGGATACTTTCGGCCAGCGGGTATAAATCCCGCGATTCCTTCCAGGAACCTCGGAACATTGACGACACGAGGTGCACCGGGGTCCCAGTGTCTCTCAAGTCAAGGAATTGTCCAGAAGAAATTGCTAAAACTTGCTTTGGCTTCGTCAAAAAATTTCCCAAGCTCTGAAAATTAAAGCAAAATAGAAGAATTATTTTTATCGTTCCGTGATTCATTTTACCTACTATTAAAAAGAATTATCGCCTTCGAAACTGGAAACGTGTTACTGCAACCAACGCTGTCCAATTTCCTTCCAATTCTCTCGATCTTGCACCTAAAATAATTCAACGAAATATTTCTTCGTTAAAACATATTCGAGAGGGTTGAGAATTATTTTTAAGAAAAGAAAATACATGTATATATTAGAATATTTTTGGATAAAAAGTATCGAAAGAAATTGTTTTCGAATGATAAAAATACCTTTCATTGTCGAAAGGGAGGCTGAAGATAATAATCGCCTTCCGTTCGCCGTAAATCTTTCCTTATGAACGATGGCGATAGGGTTGGCCGCACGAAAATAGAGTTTTTTTCCTGGCTCTCGTAAAACATTTATATGCGCAAATAGTGGTGAGTCGGGTTGAAAATAGGGCTGGTCCGCGACCCGACATCGATAAGGGACTCGTGCAATTTCTTATTCGTCATTTTCCACCCAGGAAATATCTCTTTGATGGGCCCGCGAAATTTTCTTCGCGAAAGAAGAAACGTCTGCTTTGATCTCCTTCGACACTCGTTTCTTCACTTTCTTTCTGTTCACAAACGCCCAACAGACAAAATTATGTTCCTTTTTTTTTTTCAAATGAAGATATTAAAGATTGACAATTTTTAGTCAATAATGATATTTCTTTTTTTAATATTTTCATTTTGGAAAAGTGAATAGATGTAGTAAGCAAGACACTGCACTTTAAAAGCGTGGATATATTACAACGAGCCGCTCAATGATAAATATTTCAATTTCTATAATCTTCATTTTACCTTTACACAAATGGTGAAAATAATTTTGTTAGATTCTCCTAGTAAAAATGAGTTTAAACATGGCATAGGTCAAGTTACTTTATGACCAGATCCTTTAAAAACAATTTTTTAAATTGTGTGAAGTTAAAGGAAAAAAAAAAAAAAATTGGAAATGTCTTGAGATAAAAAATGAAGTTCTCAAGCTGTCCTCAGTGTTGGATGAAGATCCGAAATCCTTTCACCGCGCAGATGTTGAAAGCAGAGCGCCTAGGGAGACGAAGAGGTGACAAAATCGGGCCTCCGGTTTTAATAGAGAAGTGGACCCATTACATTATCGTTCGAGGAGGCCGTTATTTTCGTTGGACAGCTGTTTCCTCGGTTCAAGATATGTTACCGCTGCTTTTGAAGAGAAACGAGCTCGAAGAGATCATTCGGAATGGGCGAAGAGGCTT
>SMSQ01026104.1:48779-66422 GCA_019453375.1 Ctenoplectra terminalis
GCAGCAACAAAATGGTAAAAAAATTAATTAAATCTGTAAAAAAATTATTTCATTGTCCAATTTGCATTTTAACCGGAATTTTTTCTTTCATGCATCGTCGAGGGGGCGTCGCGACGCCACTGGATCATCCGTCTGCCCGTCAGGCTTCTTCCGTTTCGTTTTCGTCGACGTCCACGCTCAGACACTATTTTCGACTAATTTTCTAATTCGAATCGGAACTAGCGGGATCCCCTGACGTTGTTCGATTCAAAGAAATACATTTGTACGCGCGTCAGGGAACATCAAAGCACGTCACATTGTCGGACGTTTGCTCTGAACATGTTTCTTCTTTTATACTTAAAGAAAACTGCAGTGCAAAGCGGTACCTGTTGGTCCAAGGGGGACCAATTTAGTTGAATTGAAATATATTTCAATTTTCCTAGTTAATAAATAATTTATGGTAGAGTAGCAGGAAAATGTTTGATAAATTAGGAACAAGGTTGGTTACTGAATATAAGAAGCAGAAATCGAGGGAGAAAAAGAAAAGGAAGAGGGACGAGCAAGTACATTTATGGGTCATATCTTTATAGATAGTATTCATTAGGGACACCGTGTACGCGTCAGCGGACACGGTTAAAAAAAAGGGCCAGAAAAAATTATTCAATCCATACTCGTGGGAAGCCGAAGTCTTCCGAAGGCGTCTATAAACCTTGGTTGTTGCTAATCTTTTAATAAAATATCTAACTTTATTAATTTTAAATTATACATTAATTTTTAATTTATACATTAACACTTTCAGAAACAGAAATACAAATTTACCTTTATATTATTTAAGAGAGTTAAAAATGATCGGTTCTAAACAAAATAGAATTCTAATATTTAAGATATAATTTCTTTTTCTTACAAATTTTGCTTCATTTAAAAACTGTTATATATTATTGTAAAACGAGCTATCAAATGTTTGTAAAAAACAGATTCTGATTTAGTTCTTTTCTTTTTTTATTCGCAAACCTATAATTGTACACAAGATTCGTGTAATACCTAAGGTGGCCAGATACTTTTGTAACCAACTGTATTTCGTTAGGAAAATATGTCTAACATTTTTTAATATAGTAAAGTATGTAGCAAAGTTGTCTGAGGATGGAACGCGACAGTCGTATATCATCATTTTTTCTGACAGATTTCAGGGACCGTCAGACCGTTGTTTTTTTCCCCTTTCCGACGAAAGATGATCAATTTGTGATGGTCAGGTCGAAGGGAAGCGTTAAAAAGGTTGGAACGCCATACAGAGAGTACATGGAGCTCAGGTCAATGTCGAGACGACCGCCACCTTACACACACGCTGATAGCCAGAGGTTCATGAACTCGCAGGATAATTGCACAATGAAAAATCAAACTGGTCTTTAATTTTCTCCTATTTTACCTTAATAATATTCTTCAAATAATTATTCTTCATATTTCTTCCCATTTATATCAGTTTTAAATCTTACTTATAACAATGTTTCTTTCAAAATAAAGGTTTGAGTAAAATCAAAGTAAAAGAAGAGGATGATTCAGCTACAGTCATAATTGAAAATGAGTGTTCCAAATTTCCAAAGTGTAAGTACTTTGTGTACAGTATCAGTGGGATGCTGTTGTTTCTCTTCTGTGTAATTTGGATCTACCTGGTGTTTCCTTATCCCATGCATGCTTCCTGCATTGTAAAATGGTATTTGCATTTTTATAGACTGATATATTTGCCAACAGTAGTAATAAGAACTATTATTTGTTAATGTTTCCTTCAATGTATCAGTACGCTATTATTCATAATTTAATAATTTGTGATGTCTGAGGTTTTCTTCCTTTTAACAAATTTTATATCACTGTGGACCGTTTGTATTATTCAGTTTTGTAATAGACAAACAATTCTGCTTTATTAGTCGAGCAGCATAAATGTTTTGTCTGATCCCATAAAAGCCTGGGAAAAATATGTTTTAAGATAACGTCTACTCTGCAAACAATCCTGTGCATAGAGAAACTCAATATTGGCCAGCGGTGGTGAGGTTCGTATATTTTCCTTTGGCTGGACGACACCGCTTGAAAAATATACGAGCCACACTTTTCAAGCCCATGAGAACGTCGCGTGTGTTATTTCGGTGCTCCCCTTTGAACTTCCACGCTGCCAAAAGACGACAATAAATTTTCACGAATAAAACAGTTGATTTGGAATCAAAGTTACTTCACCAATCGTGCCAATTTTTCCACTATTTCTGATAACATTTAAGTTAAAATTGTATTAAGAAAAAAGAAAAAAAATGTACTAAAATAATCAATTTTTTTCTTCGTGGTAGGAAATTTGGAGATTCTTGCATATACACCATGCAGAAATTCAGATGCCAGATACTTAATTGGTCCTCCTGTATGAATTGCGGGCCACGTGGTAGCAAATGCCTATACACGGTAAAAAAAAAAAGAGTTAAATATTTTTTATTATATTTTATTTACCTTTTATTCATCTTACAGCTCAAAGAACCAAAACCGAATGAAAGTAACGTAATTAGAGCTGTGCACCTTGCCCCAAGTTTGAGAATCTCAGAGACAATAAAAATTGATTTTGAAGAAATTAACAAAACCTGTCTAGCAACGGTATGTTCAACTACTTATTAATTAAATCATTTATTTATGATTTGTTTTATCGTTGAAGGGAGAATCTGTGTCGAACGAATGGTTCAGGATATTCGATTATGGCACAAACTACTGCAATTTGCACAATTTGGTGACCGGTATTGGTTTCGATAAGCATTCGAAGTTTTTCGAATGGACAAGTAACGCGGTGTGCACGCAATACAATATGGCTGTTTGTGAGTAAAAAGAATTTATGAAATATTTTCGTTTAATCAATATCTGTGGAAACTTTTTAAAATAAAACAACGAATAGATCGTGATCCTTTTATTGTTCTTAACGTTAACGATGCGAGGATTTATAAAAATAAATTACGGTTACGCACGATACAATTTATAAAATATTTGTCTTTTTCGAATAACTAAGTACAAGATGTATCGGAAAATACATCGCTACCAATTAGCTGCTTAATTATTAGGTGTACAGGATACCAATTATGTACAATCTTGTCTTTCGTCATTCCTTTTCCCTAACTCTAAGAAAAATAAATTACAATTTACGGATATCTTTGTTGCGACCGAAGGCAACTTCTCGAAGGCACAGCATTCGTATTAATGTCATGGGTAATTATTAATAAAATCAGATAAATCATACGAGCGACAAAACAATTAAACTTAACTCTCCGACTTAATCGACTAAACGGTATTACGCTTCGTTCCATTCACTCCGATTCTCGACGAAATTAATCTTAAATAACCTAACTTAACAAATTACTCTATAATTTCTACAAAATTTCTCAATCACCCATAACCGAGGATCCAGCAAAATGTCTACTGCAATAACAGTGTCCACTTTTTGCGATTAACCGGCATTTTCTCCCGCTTCTCGTTACAGCGTTGCACATGATTCTCGAAGCATAAGATGGGGTAACGCTAAAATAAAAAAAAAAAATTTTTACACAAAATTTTCATCCGATTTTCTATATGTTCCGTATTGAAATTTTTTTTTTATTTTTCACGAAGTTCGTGTACCTCCTAGAAGGTGACTGTTGACGAGAGTAAGAGGATCCGGTGACGGAACCTTCTACTCTCCTCAATCTTCGCCTCAGATCATTGGCATCGACCAATTTTACAAGATCGTCGATGCTTCCACTTCTCTCGCCCATCAAATTCGACTGTTCGAAGTCGGTGTTATCTTCGGACATGCTCGGGAACTCTCGTTCGTAGTTGGGAATCAGATCCTCGCGAGTTTTCCTAGAGGGCATGTACGAACAGGACAGCTCCTCGCGTTGTGTTATACTTCGTCTACTCCACGACGCAGCCGACTGTACCAGCGAGCTAAATTTCTCTGAAAAACGCAATTCATCGTTTTAACGAACAAAGAAGACTAATCTCGATAATCTCTGAACTTACGGATGCAGCGGGTTATTTGGTAGGAGACAGAATTGTAAAATTGTCGGGTATTCCTCTTGAGCTTCGCGTAGAAAGACAGCGAAGGTGATTGTAATGCGTTGTTAGCGTAGGAAGAGGAAACAAATTGTTGCGGAGTGCTGTGGCCATTTTGGTTGATCACTTGTACCGGTTCCGCTCGTTTATTCGTTTTTGGGCCAAGTGCACGCTGAATTCCGACCATTAGAAAATGCACTGAGAAACAATATTGTTAAGATCGTACTCGGATTGTTCAATGAGTTTGTAAATGTATATATATTTTTTTTTTTTGTCGCGGATACGTACTCATGGTGATCAAAAATATTAATACGCTCATTGAAATGAAGTCCAGGCAAGCATCCATGCCGTGTTTCAAATAAGATACCAAGTTTAATGGTACGATTCCCATAATAGTGATTCTGGTTAGCAATGGTGCATGGAGAAATGCAGCGATCACCATGGCAGAAAATAGATAAGCGATGTGCAAACCTATGCGGTACACTCTGTGCATTTGCTCCCCTGGAAATTCAAAGAAATAGAATTACTAGAATTATTGATGAATTTTTTTTTTTTTAAATTGTAGTTACCAGTGTCTCCGATGTAATTGGTTAACCAATTGAGCTTTTCGTCCACTTCTGCCCGCATAGTGTTTGTCACATCCCAGATATATTGAATAGTATCGTTAATTTGAGCCAGTTTCTGTAAAGTTTGTTCGTACTGAACAAGTGCTTCTTCGTGCTGTGCGAAAATTCGATTCGTGCTCGACTCAATCTTATCCCAGATTAATTGTGCATGTTCTTGAATCTTCATTAAATCTTCGAGTATTTCTTTATGATTTTTGCCACGTTCGACGGTTTGTTCTTCCAAATTTTGATTTGCCTCCTCTATATATATAAAAAAAATTCAATTCAATTAAACGATAGTAGCTACTTTTTTTTTATTTATTTAGATAATTACCTAATTTTTTTCTTATGTCGTCAGCCATTGCTGCAAGTTGAGCGTGTCCGGATCGAATCAAGGCTTTTTCGTTTGTCAGTTCTCTTAAATTTGTTGTCACTAGATTATGAGCCGTCACTTGTGCGTCTTTCAAATGCTTTTGTTGCTCTAATAATGCTCTGTTGCCTTCTGATAGAGAAGATAGCGCTTCTACAGTCTGCACCTCCAAACGGTCTTGACTTTCCTGGATTAATATTTAATAGTAAAATAATAATCCAATTATTTATAGTATTCTGGTCACTTTATACACTCACCTTCAAGGAACTCAGTGTCTTAATCTGAGTATGCGCGGTCTGCATTAATTTGTTCACAGTCAGTTCTGTAAGAGCACGAAATTGAGTACCACGAATTGCATAACAAACTGCTCTGGCTCTATTACTCATTAAATGATACGCATTCCACATATCTGCATCCATGTCCGTGGTACATTGTTTCAATGACTGTAAAAAATACAAATATACTTACTTTACACTCCTTTGTAAAAAAAAATTCCTGTAATATTTCCTATTATTCCTACACGTGTATACAACCAATTAAAATATTGTTAACTCTTCTTAAAAGTAGAAAATTACTATGTTAATCAGTTAGATGTACACACAGGGAGAGTACTTTGTATTGTGAGGCTTTTGAAGTAAGGAGACCTCAGTGGTGGTCCTTGTATTTTCTAAGTGGGGGAAGTTGCAGGTCTGAACACGCTTCATACCACCCTTCCACATATGATTTCACATACAATGAACTATGTGCTTGCATATCTCAGACTAGCCCTCTCCTTTTGTGTACAACAATATTAAATAGTTGAAATTGCGAGCGAAACAGTTGAAATTTTAAAAAGTTACAAAATGTAACAATGTACGATCGTTCGTAATATTAATACAGAAGAGTACAAAATTAATCTTTACCATTTCATCGGTACAAGGAAACATTTTTCTACCCTCGACTGCAGACTGGCAGTTCAAAAGATTAACGCTCAATTTAGCAAGTTCTTCCTCGGTCATATCAGAGCACGAAGTTCTAATCTTCATGATGACTTTATGCTGGCAAGTTTCCAAAGGCGATGACACCTGAATATCCGTAAACTTTGCGCCTTCTTGAAGAAACTTTTCATCCTCGGTCATGGATTCGTACGGAATTGAGATCAATGGGACACCATCGGCTACGATAACAGTGGTGTCGTCTGTATCTTTACCCCAGAACCATCCAAATACCGAAGCGAAACCAGCTTGACAATTTATTGTCACGACGAAGAGGACTAACAAATATGCATGCCCCATTTTTGTGTCAACGTTTCTGAAAAAAATAACGAGGAAATTCTACTTGTATTATTTAATCGATTTTGCTTCAACTGTCTTGAATCGGACTTAGATTACCTAAAATGAAAGTCAAAGAACGTCACCTCCTAAAACGAGGTAACGCTAACAACGACGTAATCGGAATAAAATACTAATAAGATCAGAGAATCAGATATTTCGTAATACACTGTCAAAAACAATAAATAACTTTTGATCGTAATGTTAGAAATACACCGCTCGTAAGAACGAGCAGCATGCGCTCAGCGATCGCTTTCACTGGCCAACGTCGGCAGAATATTTTTGTCTTCGAGAAAATCAACTGTTTCATTAATGTCATCGAAAATTTTATAGTATTGGTGTCTAAAGAACGAAAATAACCACTTCACAGGTGATACACGATGACAAGTGTTTATTTTTCTCTTGTACAAACTGCAGTTCGTAACGGTTAGAGCGCTGCGGTGCAATGGCGGAGAAATTTAAAAAAGAAATTGTGCTGAAAATTAATATATTACGGGTCAGACTCGTCTCAATGCGAACAATTATAAATATCAATTACAGTAGATGATTTTAATACAACGTATGTGGAATTTAAACTTTAATTATGGACTGGATTAGATGTGAAAGAGTTGGAACGATTTGAATTTTTTGTAGAAGACGATCGAAACACCGACCAATCAGAAGACCGCCTTTTTTCATCTTATATGCGCAGCTCTTTGAATAGGCCAATCGGGACGCTTGCCGGCTAACAGACCGCCTGCGCGGATCAGTCTCGAGCCGCGAACAATAGGAGGAGTACGTTTTTTTGTGCGCTCGTCGGAAAATTACAGTTTTTTTAAATTAGTGGTTAAAATAGTGTTGAAAATATCGTTCAAAGTGCGCGGTGAAGACCGGAGAACACGCTGAACCCGGTTTTGGTAAGTCAGATATATAAATATTAATCTAAATAAATAAATTGGCGAATAATTTGCGGCGCGAAGTGGTGCGCATATTTCGCGACGAATTTTGAAATTCGAGTTGCACTTTCGTCGAATATACGATGAAATTTAACGAACAAGTTTATCCATTTTAAAAATTCGAATCATTTTAGATAAAAGGCATCAATTTTGATAACTTGTGACTAAAATTTCATTATATAATTTCCTATAATCGACGAACAGTAATTGTGGAACGTAACTCGATTCAACCAGCCATCTTTTGCTTTTCAATCGTAATGGTCGATTTCAAAGTGACCACTCGGTCATACTTGGCAAATTTTAATTATTATTTTATTTTATAAAACAGAGATTCAGAATGACAAATGAGACTTTTTTTTATCCTTATATATTTACAAGGTGTAATTTACAAGTTTCGTAGAAATCATTTTTCGATAGAAAAAATTTAATACTGATTATTTCTTTTCCGGAAGTACCTCGCGAATTCCGTACATTTCCGCCAATAGTCTTCCGTGCGACGTTGGTACCGGTTCTTTCGGCGCCAAATACGGTCCTTTCTCGTCCATGTACACGTATCTATATCTCCATTAAGGAAATAAAAACTTTTATCTTAATTTCGAAAATTCTATGTTTAAAATTTTAATATAATAGAGAACGTAGAAATAGATTTCAAAAGGATACGGTAGTCTCAAAACCCAGTAGGCGCTTTGCGACAATTTTATCGGTTCGTCGCAACCTGTGACAAAAATTGGGCAGGGTGGGGGTCCAGGTTGCACTCTAGGGTTTAAAGTAACGTGAACCGGTGCCTTAGGCGTCACCACGTGAATTCTCATTAACTGAGCTATGAGTGGCTTAGTTTGCCTAAACAAATTGTCCAATTAATTCAGTATATTGTAGGAATTTCAACTATTTACAGGATAATTTATTGTAGGAATATATAATAGTTTATTAAATTTGTATTACACTCGCGACCGACTGTTTCAATCTCGCTGCACTCCGTCTTCTGCCTTCTCGTAACACTCGTTCCAAACTCTTCCTCGCCCCGAACATTCACGCCCTTTTATTTTCACTCTCAGTCACTCTATCTTTCTTACACACACGCATCCCTTTTCTCTCGCACCCGAATCCTTGCATCCATAGTCCGAACCCACGCAGTCACGTACTCATTTTCAAAATCGCTTCGTTCACACGGTTCGATCGCTCGGTTCCAAACATTCTTTCCTCGCATCCCTTCAACCACTTGAAATCATTTTGTCCTCGGTCACACTTTCTCTAAACATCCTGGCGCCGTCCCGTCGCGACGAGACGGTCACACGCACTTGAACAACTAGCATTCTAGGCCCAAACACTTTTCATTCGCACCTCTTTCCATTTAGCCTAAACATTCGCTCGTCTCGCACATTCTTTATTTCTAACACCCTACAATATCCAGCGAAATTAATTTATTAAACGTACCTGCAAGGACAGGAAAAATAAAGCGGCATATCAGCAGTACTGGATGTAACTTTATTACCGCTGTCCTTCACAATCCCATTTCCGGTGGCCTTCAAAACCTTGTCCGGCGCGGACGCCATAAACCTGTGTCCCCTTGGACACTCGTATTCCACCCCAACGAATATTTTCACCACGAATTCTTTTCCACCCTTCGACTTTCTGCCACGAATGGTATTCATGTTCTGAAAATTTTTTCCCCTGGGGCAGTATCCGTGGGCCCCGTGGTCTCCTATGGTGGGCCAGAGGGAACCTCTTTCTTTCTGATGCTCCAACCTGATGAAAAATTAATTCATAAAAATTAAATTCCTAATTTCAATTGTGGAAAAGAATTTTTTTTATTTGTTATTCAACTACCTTACGGTTACGTCCCAAGGTAGAAGAAAGGCGGAAGTGGGTAAAACGCCAGCCTGGTGTTGTAAACCTAAATTGTGAGAGTATAGGCTACTGGGTCCTAGACAAACGAGGGACCAGCTGGAAAATTGTGGTAACAAACCAGCCGGTGACTCCGTGTGCAGCATTCCTGGTAGATATTCCGTGGTCGAAGGTTGTCTAACTAGAGATTTTTCTATAAAATTCAAGGATATTGAATGTTCCTTTCGAAAGCGCAATATTTCAATTAATCTTTGTAGAAAATAGTTACCTTTCGCGTTTTCTGCATCGCTCTCGGATACTTCTATGACAACTTTGTGGGCGTCGCTGGGTGTAAGACTGGTTTTACTACTAAGCTTAGGGACGTCTTCGTTAGTTTCGCTCGTCGGAGGCGACTGGCCTCCGCTTCCATAAGGTGTTCGAATATCATCTGAAAATGTATCAAAAAAATACACTGGAATCCCAAATAGCTACAGAAGGTAGAACAAAAGTACCGTTTAGGGTGTTAACTCCCAGGCTACAAGCCTGAGTGTTACCCTGAGGTGTAGAAGACTCCGCGTGGCTGAAAGAATCCTTTCTCTTGGTGGAGAACAATTGTGCCGGTCTGAAATAGGAATAGAAAATTAATCAAACCTTAGGAAACACTATAATTATCGCTTTACCTATAATTATGGGTGCTCGGTTGGAAAACTGGAAATTGTATGTTCTCCAGTTGCGCACAGCCACACTGTTTGGCCAGCATTTGAAAGTAATCATAGTTGGCCTGCCTCAAACTAAAGGGGTCCTCCCTCGAGCCCTGACAACGACCACAATTGCATGCACAAATGTATCGAACTCCACTGCAATGCTCCCTAATTGGTAAATCGCTGTAAAGTGAAGTAACCTCATATTAGAGTTACATAACACGCAAAATGTCCGTAATAGGAGATGATAAATCAGTTTCCAAGCGACACGTACTTGTCACTGTCTCTTTGTTCCACCTGTTCACCACCGCCAGCGCCTTCGCTTCCGCCTCTGTGTATGGGATTCGTACAGGGATTCCCCGTTAGAGACAACACCTCGCACATCTGCCTTCCGGACCTCCAATGTTTTTCACACTCAGCCTGTAGTTTCTCGCTGAACTCTTCAAACAATGGACCCCGTGCGTGCATCTCGAATACCGCCATTGCATGTGCCAGCTTTGTCTCATGATATGCTCTGATACACGTATCAATTTTTCTTGTCGTCAGAGAATCTTAATAATCTTTTTATAGGAATGGAAGGGTTTGTACCTGGTATAGTGTTGCGGTAGGTTTTCCTGGTAGGTCTGTAGGGCTCGTGGCAGCACTTTGCTGCATCTGCTCTTGCTGAACTTTACGTCAGTGTCCAATAGACTGTGTAGCGTTAGCAATTCCTTGTCTGTTCCATGAATGAAGTAATCGTACACTTTGTTGGCCACTTCGCAGAAGACTGCAACACTGGGTATCTGATCAAAAGAAAAGTGTAAGATTAGTATACCCTCTTTTGTAAATGGGTTTCTCAACTATGGACCTAACCTCGAAATAAGCTGGCACAGTGTGCCTTCCAACATTGTCATCGAAACCTCTTGCGAAAGCTAGGTTTATGTGCTGTTGTAGGAACGATCTGAAGGAACGAGTCTCTGCAAATGTATAAGAAATTATTACTTTGATGAACTAGTTTTGATTAGATGTTTTATCTACCAATTTCTGTGTCATCTATTGGGATGTTGGAGTCTTGACTAGCCAAACTCCTCGAAGTACTTCCTCCAGAGCTAATTTTGCAACTTTGTATTAGTTTTCTCGCCATGTAGCCCAGAATATCTCTAGATTCGGTGGTACCAGTGTGTACGTAGACGAACTCCTGGTTCGCCGGAATTGCGAACAGAGAATTGGAGCTGAAAATTCATTCGTGTAGTTTTTATGCAAAGTCGAACAATTTTTTTTTGGGTCGGATGTTTTTTTTACCTGATATTGGTTACTATACGATTCTTCCTCAACACCTGGTAAATCTGATCCTCCAAGGAATGCTCTAATTTTTTTATATTGGCCCCACTAGCGGAATCTTGGAATACAGCAGGACAAGTTTCAAAATAAAATAAGACTCGCGGAGAGCATGGTCTGACGTTGGACACCCAATCTTTGGGCAAACTGTAGATACAGCTCAGAACATCAGATAGTTGCGGCGAAACCTTCTGTCTGGAAACCGAAACCGCTTCATAAAATTGTAAATTAGTAAGTTCCTTTTTTAGAAAAATTAATTCCTACCTCACGATATCCATAGCTCGGAATAAATGTACATAACTGTAATCGAATGTATGAGTTGGATGAGTAAGAATGATAACATGTGATATGTGAAATAGGACCAGTAGTGCTCTAGCATATTTGTCTCTCATATGGGCCCAAACACTAAGGAAATCCTTGCAGTCCTGTTTTTCTATAAACCTATCATATTCTGTTAAAAGAGTGTGCGTGTCTAAAAATCCTCTCAAATGCAAATATATAGTTTTGTCCTTGGAATCATAGTAGCCTTCAATTTCACACTGGAAATAATATTATTGTGTTATCATAAAAATTATTCTGAAAGGTTTAATACATTGTTGGTAAACTTCTTACAAATGATTCCTTGTCCACTTCTGGTTCATCCAGGAGGTCCACTTGCAGGATGGAACTGAGCATATTGGTTTTGCATTCTTTTGCACGGTATTGTGACTTTCCAAACACAGATACAATCACTACCTTTTTGTCTGTGTGTGCAAAACTAAAAAATAATTATTGAACCTGATTAACAATACTTGAGAAAAAAAGGATACTTATTTTTTGTATTGCAACAATGACTGAGAAAATAGTTTCTATGGGGAGAGTATTAAATTCATTATTGCTTATGATTGGCAAATTGATAAATTGACTAAATTATCGTCGAATTGAAAGAATTTTTTTACGCGTTAAAATGAAAGAAATTTCTTCGTGAATTACCTCTCTGCGTTGCATGGTAGCTTAAATTTTTGCGGTCGCATTATATATTTGTTTTGGCGACACGGAGGTTAAGGCATCGTACGCTGTAAAAATTAGGTAGCGTAATTCGATGCACTTCGGTATGTTTGTAATAAATTACAATTTTTGAAAATATTATTCAAAGGGTGAAAAAAATTGTGTACACGTTATTATTCTATTTCAAGTAATATATTTTTTAATACATTTTTTAAAATAGTTTTGTCCAAAAAATATTACTAATTAATTGGAGTATTAGTTTATTGAAAATGTGATTAATTGTAGAGGGAAAAATGTTTTTTTATTATTTTTAATTAATGGTAAATATAATTCGCTTAGCTGGGATTTTTTGGTTTATGGGATTTCTAGTTACATGTTCGTTTACGCAAGTTGTTAGGCTTTATTATCGATTTAAGACAGAGGGACAATCTTCATTCTGTTCGATTGTTTATTGCCTCATCGCCGTGGGCTGGTGAATTTGCTATTTACATGACAATTTCAAGAATTATATATTTATTCGCTAAGAAAAAAAATTGTACAAAGTCCCATCAGCGAGTGTTAGTTTAATGGTATCGTAGAGGGTTGTTACATTTTCATTTCAAACATGGTATTAACAAAGGAATACCGTATATGCATGCCGCTTACCACAGAAGAGGTAATTCTTCTTGAATTTTTAATGTTAATCGTCACTGTGAATTTCAGTGAACATTTCTTCCATAATCAATTGCTACAAGGTTTCGTTAAAAATTGCTACTATTGACTTTACCAGTTAACATTCTTCCTCAGTTGATAAAAGTACCACAGTCTTCTGATTTCTGCTGGCAATATCATTTTCTGTGTAACAGTAACTTAAAACTTTAATGTATATATTGAATACATTTTTATTCCAAGCTACAGTCTTATGGATTTTCCTGATATGAACAGGTTTTAACTTTGTGCTGCTCTAAAAAAAAAATATTTGAAGCAAATCTTACCAGTTTCCACTGTATGTTTTTTTTTTTAACTCACAGTAGAGTTGGAACCTTGATGCGATCGGTTTGTGAGCATAGAATTTCTAATGATTGATAATTCCTTCGTAGTATCGCATAGGACAGCTTTATATGATTGCCAGACATAGTCACGAGCAATCAGATAACGATGAAGGTGTCGAGGTAGTTGAAAACGTAGAATACGATCATCCGGAGCATGGAAAGGGCCAATACACGGAGAAAAGAATTCATTTATCTAGGTGATCTTCACGATACCGCTTGTTTCTTAAGTTCAGGTTCTCGTACAGGTAGATATGCTCTATTGGTATGTTATATTGCAGTAAATTGCCGTATTGGATTCAGTCGGTCATTCCACGAATATTCTATGTCACAGAGAAGGCATGGAACTATTATCCTTTTACCATAACAGGTACATTATAGTGTAGTTACTATTAAATTAAATAGAATCCATAAAACTCTGTTGCCTATGAATTATATTCCAACTCAATAATGCTGTATTCTTTTTTTCAATCTTCTTTACGGTCCACGAAGAATACACTGTAAGTATGAATGTCTTAAGTTCGTTTGAGTTTTCCTGGTACATAAAATTCTGCTTTTTAGTGTTCGTTTATCCCGAAATTTCACATATCGATAATGACGCGGTACGAGGATAATAATGGATCCACGAACAACGTATGTAAATCAATGTCTGATTTTAAAATAGATCTCCTAACAGACTCAGTTCTCTTATTCATCGACTTTAAAATAGTGCTTAGGCCTGTCTCCTATCGAATTGATCCATCGGGAGGTCGATTTCGTAGACATTGCGTACTGGTCGTGGACCATTGGTAGAAGGATGGAAGGAGACCACGCAACCAATAATGTGTTCTTACAAACTAGTTCATGCCTCTTTTGAAGTTTGGGGTATGCAAACTCGAGTGGAAGACTTCATTCATAGAGTAATTATTTTTACCAAGAACCATGGCACTGAAACCATGAGTCATGCGTACCATAATTCCTATCATCTCTGTATCTACAGTGTATAAGGGATATTTTGTTACTGGGCCATCGTCAAGCATTTGCATGGATCGATGAGTGGTACGACATGACACTGGAAGATGTCAGACAATACGAACAAAAGATGCAAGCTGAGACCAACGAGAAAGTGCGGCTCAGAAATCAGAACAACGAGAAACCAGTGACACCTACCACACCAACATCGTCTATGCCGTCTTCGCCGTTGCCCACGTCTCCTACACAGTCCACACGATCGTGGTTCTCTTGGTCATAGCCACAATCCTGGTGGAATTAGACTAGCTGATAGCCAATCTAGGGAACGTAATTAAAAATTGTGCAAATAAACATCGGCATTCTGTGTGTATATATATATATGTGTGTGTATCCACATTGTAGTCAGGTACCTGTAATCAAACTTGTAAAGCATCAGGGTTACACCTCTGCGTTTATCTCCTGCGAATCACTTATATGGAAGGTTGTAGAAGAAATGATATTTGGTTGTTTGTAACTTGTTAAATATTTTTATAGTTTAATCAGTTTGTGTTAACCAGGCTGGGGCTAGCTGAAAGCAATGTTTCAAAGAGGGCGATGGTTTCTAGATGGTTGCTTTCAAGATTTGTTAGTTCTGTTTCTTTTTTTTTTTTTTCAGTATATTGAACGTACCTAAGCTTGTTTTATTAAAGTAGGCGAAAGGAATGGTGTCAGGCGCGGTTTTCAAATTATTGTGGAATGCAATGTAATGTCAGCTGGGCTTGGTCCTAATTAAGGCGTAAAATATGGATGTTCGATATTATATTCACCGGCTTAAACTGTATTGACGTACCGAATACTGTAAAAATCAGTGACAGCATTTAGGATAAGGATTGTTGAATATTGTAACGGATTACTGTGACTGCACAAAGGATATAAATATGTATACTGTTTTTCGATGGAACTGCTAATTATCGCGGCACTACTCAACTGCATTCTCTTTTGGTTTAACAATTAAGCTTGTATTTATAGGTAGCTATACTATTTTCTTAATTGGGTAGCAGGTTGTATATACAGGATTATTGGAGCTAAGGCGTACATTTTAATTCTTATATCGGTAAAGCATATAAAGTAATTGTTTTTAATTTCACGTAAATGTCAGAAACTTTCCTTTTTAATTTAATTATACGTTGTCCAAAAATTTCTTGGGACCAAAAAGAAAAAAAAGAACGAGCACAAGAATTCACACATTGCTCACTTGTAAAGATTATGATTGCAGTTACACACACTTCTGTGCCATGGAAAGAGCACTCGATCTCGTTGAAAATTTTTACTACTTCGTTTCTATTGTTTGTGGCACATTTCAAATTGTGTTCCTCTCTGAAAGGGTACTCACTTTAGAGCATTTAATTGCCTCTTTACTGTACGTATATGTATTTAAATAAACGTTTCAAGCCGTTCTCATAAAGCCCACTGTTTTATTGTTTATCCTTTAAACTTTCAGCGAGTCGTTTAATCCAATATTGAATCCTCTGAGTAATAATAGCCTGCCAAAGTGAAAAGCCTGTTGAACAAACAGTCTCATTGTACACTAGGTGCTGACTGCACAGAGGGTTAATTAAAATCACTGAATTGTCCATTTTCATTTATTTTTGGGGCATTACATGTTCCCAGGTACACGTTATTTATGCGATTCAATATTATTCCTGTATTTTTTAATTAGCACCAAACAAACCATAAAATGGTTTACAGGCTTATGAAGTTCCTTGAGCCAGACATACTCTTTGTAATCAAATAATTGCTTGGATAGGTCATCAGAGTGGTAGTAAAGAGGTCTGAACTTTTAATTGTCTTTCAAGTTGGCATGAAATTAATAAACTTCAATCCATGTATATAGAACTCGTTTCAGGGGGCTGCTCGACCCAGTTACCCCTCTCTTCGGCCGTCCATTAAAATCACCGAGCATCCCGGTTACAGAATTACGATTCCAAGTGGAGGAAGGGAGACGAGATGTTTGTAAAAAAAAGAAGTTAGTCCATGGAGATTTATGATTCTTTTTCTGATTGATCCACAGCGGTCACTATGTGCTTTGGACAATTTAATTTGTTGGGGACTGTCTTCCGTTAGACTCTTACTTTTTGAGAATTTTTGTTCCGTTAGGAACTTTCTTGTTTTGCTAGAAATTCTTTTTATTAGGTATTACCCTCTACAGATATTCTCTTCTTTAAATACTCCCTTATTGAGAGAATTCCTTTCTTTGGATACTCTATTTTTGGGGAACACCTTTTTTCAGATACTCTCTTTTTAGATATTTGATTTTTCAGAGACTCTTTTCTTTCAGATGCTCAGAATTAGAGAGATTAGGGATTTCACTTTTTGGAACTTTCCTATTGAAAGGATTTCCTGTTTTCGGCACACCTTTTTGTAAGAACTTCTCTCCTTATACATACCCTTCCTTAGAAATTCCTCTCTTTTGGTCTTTCTCTATTTACTTATTGCCCCTTTTGTATACTCCTCCTTTTTATTGCCCACTCTTATTGGTTACTGGCCCCTTTCACTCTATTATCCCTCCTCCTTATACACCTCTCCTACGTTATTACTTACCCTTTAACTCAGCTTACGTATTTTCTGTCTCCATTATTCTCCTCTTACCTCACTTCATTTATTTCTTTTCTGTTTTTCTAACGAATTTATGTAACTTCTGTGTACCACTGTTAGCAATGCCTTTCTCTGAGAAATTATTGCAAATATAATTTCTTGATATTAATAGAGTACATTAATGTTGAACTCCAGCTTACTTTTTTTTTTTGCTTAATCTAAAAGTGCTTTTTAATGTAATTTTTCACAAGGATTTTGACAAACTTCTAGCCAACTAATGTAGTGAAAAATCAATTTTATCTTCCACATTGAAAAAAAAAGTTTGAAAAAAAAATCTTTGAGAATAATTTCAATAATCTCAATTTGTTACAATTGTCAACTGAAATATTATTACGATTGAAAATAGGCGATCCCAGACTTATGAGCAACGTTTTATAAAAAGATCTCGGATCTCGTTTCGATTTTGCACGAATTTTATTGGAACTTCATATCGTTCGAGAGAAACTGCTTGCTGGAAAAAGATCAATGAAAGCAATCACTTTTTCCAATATATTCCGTACCATACTATTTTTTTTTTTTTTTTCATTGTAAAATCAAAAAAAAGCTGAAGTGGTTTCCCGATAAATTATATTATTTTTTTATTAGAGTCGTATTTATATGGACGATTTTTAAATTGTAAAAAATGACGCGTCAACGATGCTCGAGTAATTTGATCTCTCGAATTGGAAATTTAATCGTTCCATGAAATTCGAGCCCGGGAATTGGTTTCTACGGATACAAATTAATTTCTGTTCTAATTTAGTACTCTCTTGTTCCAGGTGATGTCTGCTTCCGATTTTGGGCCACTTCAAACTCTCCAAATCGAAGTTCTTGCATTGCCAGAGGTACATAATATATTTAACTATATTTCACATATTTTTAATCGACAACCATTCAGCAAAATAAAAAAAAAAAAAATAGCCACATATTTCGCCATTTAGGATTTAAATTCAACAAAATAAAAAAAAAAAAAAAA
>SMSQ01026104.1:72009-101992 GCA_019453375.1 Ctenoplectra terminalis
GGCACTAGGTTAAATATTAATTTGAGAATGTGAGATGTTAGTTTGAGAATTTGAGATGTTAATTTGAGAATGTTAGATGTTTATTTGAGAATGTTAGATGTTAATTTGAGAATGTCAGATGTTTATTTGAGAATGTGAGATGTTTATTTGAGAATTTGAGAATGTGAGATGTTTATTTGAGAATTTGAGAATTTGAGATGTTAATTTGAGAATGTGAAATATTAAGTTGAGAATGTGAGATGTTAATTTGAGAATTTGAGATCTTAATTCGAGAATTTGAGATGTTAATTTGAGAATGTGAGATGTTAATTTGAGAATGTGAAATATTAGTTTGAGAATGTGAAATATTAATTTGAGAATGTTAGATGTTAATTTGAGAATTTGAGATGTTAATTTGAGAATGTTAGATGTTAATTTGAGAATGTGAGATGTTAATTTAAGAATGTGAGATATTAATTTGAAAAGAGTCAAATCACAATAATCTCCTTGCACTGGTCCGAGGAGTTAAAAAATTCAATTTCCACAAGATTCCCTTGAACATAAAAATCCCCGATACACGGCTGACCATGAGTAACGAGGACGAAACGTTTTAGGGCTGGTGAACTCCGATTCCGTTCTCACGTTTCGCCATTGTTGCCACGAGGTTGTGCATAATTGAATCGTGGTTGTTTATCCAATCAACTGGTAGCCGATGAGAATAGCAATTTTGACGAGGACAAGCGTTTAAGTTGGCACCGTTCGAAACACCGTGTCGTATCATCATTTTTCGATCTCTTCATTCTATAGAAACCCACATTTTTATATTCGTTTCGCTCCTACGCTCTGACATTTCACGAATAAGCTAGATTATTTGCTTCCCTCGTTTCAAACAAGCAATACTCGAAGAAAGTGAACTTATTTCTAACGTAGAAACGCTTTATGGCGTTCATTTGATCTCCGGAAGAATGTTCGAGGCAAGTTTGCTTGCCACTGGAGGCTCGATTTAATTTTTGATTTAAGAGAAAAGCAGGCCAGCCCTTTTATGGATTAAAAAACCTACTTCCGAAACGACTTTAATGCGCCGCTTTTTTGCGGCTGGCAAGTTTTAACGAGACACCCCTCGACAGTTTACTCTGCTGGCGCTGGTTTAACCTGAAAAGCGGCGGATTAGGATCACGGTTAATGCCCGCGACGTTGCAGTTTAAACGCTCCGGTGATCTGGCCTTAAAACGTGTCTCTCCAACGCCAAGAACATCTTCTTCGGAGGATTTTCTGGTTGGTGCTAAGTCAACCCCCGGTTCGGTTAGGTTTCTCATTTGGATAAGGAATTGGGGTAAGTCCGGGATAGTTCGGCCATCGGGAGAGACTGGGACAGTTGCTTTTTTATAATTCTATATAATATTATATAATATTATAGTATATATAATAATATCGGTGTTTTTCGTTGATAACTCGTTGACAAAACTGAATTTGAGATTTTTGCGAAGAAAAAAGGTAGATGGAAATAAAGAAATTATATAAAAATATTATTACATTATATATATAGTAATATTATTGAAAATAGAATTATTGAATATAATAATAATAATATAATATTGTTATTGAAAACAATAATACAATAATATTATTATTCAAAATAGAATATTATTAAAAATAATAATATAATAATATTATTGTTGAAAATAGAATATTATTGAAAATAATAATATAAAAATATTATTATTGAACATAGAATTATTGAAAATAGAATATTATTGAAAATAATAATATAATAATATTATTGAAAATAGAATTATTGAATAATATAATAATATTTTTACATAATTTCTTTATCTTTATCTACGAGTTACTAACGAAAAACACCGACCAATCACAGATCGAGATTCTCTTCGAGATTTAAACTAACGAGCGTCCGTAGCATATTATAGAAATGGCAGAATTTCTTCTTTTCCTCTTTTGTTATTTTTAATTAGAGTAAAATAGTGGTAATCATAGTGGTTCCATTATTTTTAATCAAGATTCAGGCAATTAGTTCGTATAAATTTTTAACACAATGATGTACTTAGTCATTTTTGTTTCAACACAAATTGTTCTCTTCGGTTACAACATACTGTGTAATCACGTTAATGATTCTCTCTACGGGTTAATGGGATCCTCTTTAATTCCTGGACGATACTTTGATTGAACGCCATTTTGTCCCACGCTGATTAATCATCGTTCGCTTGCCCGCGCACCAGATGCGGTCCTACATTCTCCATAAACTGAAAGCGATTGCCTTTGAGGCTGTTGAAGCCTCCAAATTCGTAAATAAAATATATTTAATGCTCTGAATATTCCATAATCGCTTAATCAATTATCACTAATAAAACACACCAGTCGAAATCAATTTTGCCTCTAAAGTGGAATCAACAACTCCTCATCGCGAAGTTTTAGAATTTCTACATTTTTTTATTACCCATTAATTAGTTAAATTTTAAAAAATTTCACTGCAACTATTTTATTAAATAATAGGAAAATATAGCGGATGAACCAACAAAAATGGGATTAAATTAAAAATAAATAAAGAATTGTTTAAAATGACTCCAGGAAAAAAAAAAAATTTTTATTCGAAAAATTTGTTCGTTGCTCTCGCGGAATAATTTTTATTGGTCCATTTTATTCTCGCTCTGAAAGACCAGGAATTACAAAGAAAATTGATGTATATATTGGTATTTTTATTAGAGTGCCCATAATTCTGAAAAATTTGAAAAAGGTTTAAATCTTTGTGCGAACGACAGCAATGACGAAGACAGAATGGTGCATTAATTTGAAGTATGAAAGGTTCAATCTTGCGCTAGGGTAGCACATGACACAGAATGTCTATCCTCCATTGTGTTGATCATTTTATATGCATGAGAGCGGACGATGAGAAATTAGATCTCCACTTTTTTGATGGATCACCTCTCAAGCGATCTTTCATTTCTTAATAAGTCGATAAAATTATTCTACGCTCCGTACGTCATAATACTTCGACAACTTAAAAAATTGTTCAGCTTCCACCCAAAAGTTACTAGAATTTTTCACACCAGGGTTCACTGTTCTTTGCACGGATTTTATTTTCTTTTTCCAAGTATTTAGCCAAGTTATCAATCTCAGGGACCTGGAGGAAGAATAAAAAGCGGAAGTGGCCGGATATAAATACAAATTGATGAATTCCAACTAGTTATTTTTATTCTCGCGACAAGGTTAGGTTCGTCGAAGAGGTTCTTTCACTTTTCCAGCCGACCGATGGTTGACGTGCAGTGGGATTTCTGACCTACAAAAAAAAAAAAAAAAAGGAAATAAAACCGTTGTCCTTGCCCGCCTCGACCACTCTCGCAATCGATTGTTCCATTTTGAGGCGAAATTCCGGCGTGAGTCCGCGAATGAAGCAGTCACGATCGAGATTTCCTTACCGGGGGACCGACCGCTTTCAATGGAACGAACTTTCTCAATTGAGGAAGGTTCTCTTCCTCTTCGATAGAGTGGTTTTCCAATCTGGAGAACCGTTTTAATGATCAGAGCTTGTTGGCTGGTCCGTGAAGTCGGGATGTAGGGAAATTTTTTTTAGATTACAAGGGGATCTTTCAGATTTTAGGGAATTTTTTCTGGGGCCTAAAGAGGTTTCGTATGTTATTGGGAAATTTTTTGTGTTGTAGGGTAATTGTTTGATTATAGGGAAATTTATTGGATCATAGGTTTTTTAGATTGTAGGAAAATTAAAAATATTAGAGAAAGATTGTTTGATTATAGAAAATTTTTTTGTATCGTAGAGAGAGATTCCCTCGATTTCAGAGAATTTTTTAGATCCTATTGCGATATTTTATCTTATAGGGGAATTTATTGGATCACAGGTTTTTTAGATTGTAGGAAAATTAAAAATATTAGAAGATTGATTATAGTAAAATTTTTTGAATCGTAGAGAAAGATTCCCTAGACTTTAGAGAATCTTTTAGATCCTATTCTATATTCTCTCTTATAGGGAAATTTATTGAATCATAGGTTTTTTGGATTGTTGGAAAATTAGAAATATTAGAAGAAGATTGTTTTATTATAGAAAAATGTTTTGAATTGTAGAGAGACATTCCCTCGATTTCAGAGAATTTTTTAGATCCCATTGTGATATTCTATCATATAGGGAAATTGTTGGTGTTATAGAATGGTTGTTTGGTTAGAGAAAAATTTATTGAATTACGAGTTTTTTAGATTTTAGGAAAATTTAGGATATTAGAGGAAGATTGATTATAGTAAAATTTTTTGAATTGTAGAGAGAGATTCCCTAGACCTCAGAGAATTTTTTAGATCCTATTCTATATTCTATCTTATAAGGAAATTTATTGGATCACAGGTTTTTTATATTGTAGGAAAATTTAGAATATTAAAGGAAGATTGATTACAGTAAAATTTTTTGAATCGTAGAGAGAGATTCCCCAGATTTCAGAGAATTTTTTAGACCCTATTGCAATATTCTATCTTATAGGAAAATTTTTGATATTATAGGATGGTTGTTTGGTTATAAAAAAATTTATTGGATCACATGTTTTTTACATCGCAGGAAAGTTAAAAATATTAGAGGAAGATTGTTTTATTACAGAAAAATTTTTTACTCGAGATCGTGACTTTCTAAAAGTAAGCTCTTTTCACTTGAGCGTCAAGAAACTCGAAGATGCTCGAAATAATAGAGAATTTAAGGTCCGTAGGAAATTCCACAGCAAAACGATTTTGACCACCGCTTGAATTCGTTCCGCGATATACGTGTTGATCTTTTGCTTGACCTATTTCACTGGAACGTCGGGCTGCCGGCGTTTTTCCCTGCCCTCGGGCTATGTTCCGCACTTTTTCTCGCCATTTCAAAACGTCACGCCAAAAAAATAACCTGCATCGCCGGGAAACACCCAGCATTGTAATTTTAAAGCCATAAGCAAATTTCTTCTCAGCGACCATATTTTAGTCCATTTTATCGTAAATCGTAAAACTTTATCAAATACCAACATTTAAATATTGTTACCTTTGGTATCGCTTTTAAATTAAAAACAATTTTTCAGCAATTTAAAAATTCTATTCCTCTTATTCGCGTGACTTGTTATTATTGCAAAAAATGTTAGTTGACTCAGGCCGATTTTTCTGAAACTTTGATATAGATCTCAAAAAAATTTCGTAAAAATCGAAGCGTGTGAAGTGCCGTAACATTTCTCGTTAGAAATATCTCTGGTCGCGCAAAATGGTGGGGATAACTCCTTGACTATTAACCGAGTATTTACTATGCAGAGTTGGTAATAAGTCCCGCGAGACGGCACAGTTGCAAAAGGTGTCCTTCGCTCGCTCTATTTATCCCCGGCTTTGACTCTCTCGTCAAATAATTTGATTAGCGCGTTCGACTGCTTCCTAAATAGATGGTTAAAGCACGACAATGTGTGTGAAAAGGTACCGTTGGGAACCGGAAAGATGAACCGAAGGAATCGAGTCCGGTGTTTGTCAACCCTTGGCGCTGCTAAATTTTTTTAACCCTTCGCACTCCATGCGATTCTTTACCAATTTTTTATCGAAGAAAAGAAGTTTTATCTCGAACGGAAAAAATTACTGTTGCCCGTGAAAGTACTTGTTTTTATTCATTTTACAAATATCCTTCGCTATAGAATTTTCGTGAGAAATTAAAAGGCGGTCGTTTTAGTGTTAATAGTTTGTTGATCGGGAATTTTACACAGGAACTATGTCATGTCTATTATTTTGTAATCGAGTATGGAAGTAGAACGTTGTAAATAAACTCCAAAAAATTTAATCATGATTGCTGAAGAAGGCATTTATTTTGGAGAATTTGGAAACCTGATTTTTATTATCAATTTGTGATATTAGGTTTTTTATTCTGTAATATCTTGTTTGAATCGCCGAACCCTACACGATTGATCGTTTATAACTCTCGATCTAAATATTTCCTATTCTTTATTAATACTAACTGATTGTGATGATATACCCAAGTACAAAGGATAATATATATTAATAAATATAAAATTCTTAGTGTAAATATTTTCATTCAACGGAATGGTACGATATTGCTGTCGACGGGTTATTCCGCGTTTCGTGACGTGGAGAAGACATTACTCGCGGAGTATTCCGCTTTGTGATGCAAATGTTAACACTTTGCCGTCCGCACTGTTTGTAAACATTTCTTCGCTTGCCGCCGGTAGCACTAATTCTGTTACTTCGCTTGTCGCCGGCTTTTTTTGCAGTTATTGGTAGATTATAAATTTCAAGTTTTACTAATCTCACATTGGGGTACAAGTACGTATAAAAAAAAACACTTGCTGACGTATGTAACTTATTCCACTTAAGTAAGACAGCAACAGAACACCACAGATCACCAACACAATGCAAACGATACTAAAGTGCTGTAGCCGGCCACTGGGCGGTTACAATGCGAACGACACCAACCTGGTGACGCCGGACGTTGACCGATTCTTTGCGAACGACACCACTCTGGTGTCGCCGGACGGCATAGTGTTAAGCAGCCGCAACGTTGCGACCAATCAGACGCGCGTTCCTTTTATGGGACTTGTCCCTAAGTCCTCGCAATAACCACTCGCATGGCGCGATCGCGACAGAGGCGCCACCTACGTTACCTAAGTACCGAATTAAGAGTTTCGGTTGGCTGAGAGGTCGACCAGTCCCTCCAATCACCGCAGACTCGTAAGTGGGACCAATCACGTGTCCCAAAGCTGTTTCTTTGCCCACCAATCGCAGAATAACCAACCGGACCCACGTTCCTCGCACCTAACCTCAAACCGTACATTTTGAAACGCTCTCTAGCAAGAGAGGAACAATTACCAGAGAATGTTCCGCAAACAAAAAAGGGAAAAAAAACGAACAGAGTCGCCAATGAAAGCCAAATTTCGCGACCAGCATACAGTACCTGGAGCAAAGTAATGAAAAAAGAGAAAATGGTGGAGGCTGGCTGGATCACTGCCAGAAAGTCGCGATCCCGCGTGTTCACCTTGTATCCCTGCATCGCAGCGTGCATGAATAGAGTCTGATTCGGATGCGTCGCGTTTAGCTCACGGAATCTTGTTCCTTTGCGATCTCTCGTTCGATTTTAAACGGTCAAGAGGAAATTGAAGGGGATTTGTAGGAGATACCTGATCCTAGATGGTTGTGGAACACGATGACCCAATGAGTATTAAGAGGAGATAGCGATTGGATCGATGGGACCCATAAAGAGATGGAGATAATTTTGCGAAACAATTTTGCGAAATTGGGTACTTAAATTGTTTGCAATATTTTTTTGTTGATTTTTATTTTATCGATGACAGAGATTTTAAATTAATTGCAATGTTTTTTTTGTATTCAAAATAATTGCAGAGTTAGTAATTTTTTTTGTGTTTAAAATAATTGCAGATTAAGTGGATTATTTTGTATTTAAAATAATTTCAGATTCAGTGAATTGTTTCCATTTAAAATAATTGCAGATCTTTGTTCCTATTTAAAATAATTGCTAAAAATCTTCGCGAAAAATTACGAACCGGTCATCCGACCGATTTAATAGCCTTACTGTTCATTTCCAAATTTTTTTCATAAAACATTGAAATATTTTCACCGTCTATAGGTATGAACAAAAAATTGCAATTTTGAACACATAAATTACAATTTTTAGTCTCACCCTTATAAACAGATATTACGTTCGAATTTATACCGACGATTTGCAAGGACCATAGCAGAGTTAAACTATTCCACTTCTCCATATGATTTACTCGTTTCACCGTTCTTTCTACGTCACTGATCGATTTCCAATTCCTGGAAGCTCCTCCTAAAGTGCAAGTACGCTCAAAAGAAGTTCCCCTGCTTCCTTGAGACTTGCACGTGAACTTCAGTAGTGATCATTGAACGGTGGAGCACAATTGCCAGCTGGGTGGAACAGTCAGCTACACCTTACTCACCCCTGCAGCCGGCTTTCAGATGGTAATGAGGGGAGTGCAATCGATCTGTGGTTGAAATGAGGCTGTCAGGCCGTCTTTCTAACTAGACTTTCTCGTCGATTCTCTGTTTTGCGGTAAAAGTGGCGTTGAAGGAGGAAGAGACGGTATTGAGACGTTGGTAGCGAAATGGCACCAGCTGTTCTTGGTTTCAAATATTTTTTCAATATTGACCAAGGCATTTTCCTTTTCATAATAATTTAGAGAGTTTCTATCGAAGGTGGTATTCAATTTTGTGGGCAAAAATTTGGTATTTTTTAGAATTTTATTATTTTATTTTAATAGTGAAACATAGATGATTGTGGAATGGTGTCTTCTGCATTTAGGTTACAATATTTTTCTTTTAATAATTTAGAGGATTTCTCTCGAAGGTGATATTAAATTTTATGGGAAAAATTAGGTATTTTTTAGAATTTTATTTTTTTTTTTTAATAGTGAAACATAGGTGATAGTGGAATGGCGTCTTCTCTATTTAGGTTACAATATTTTTCAGTATTGGTGGAGGTATTTTTCTTTTAATAATTTAGAGAATTTCTCTGGAAGGTGATATTAAATTTTATGGGAAAAATTAGGTATTTTTTAGAATTTTATTATTTTTTTTTAATAGTGAAACATAGGCGATAGTGGAATGGCGTCTTCTGCATTTAAGTTACAATATTTTTCAGTATTGGTGGAGGAATTTTTCTTTTAATAATTCAGAGAACTTCTCTCTGTGATATTAAGTTTGATGAGTAAAAATTAGGTATTTTTTAGAATTTTATTATTTTTTTTTAATAGTGAAACATAGGCGATAGTGGAATGGCGTCTTCTGCATTTAAGTTACAATATTTTTCAGTATTGGTGGAGCCTTTTTCTTTTGAATTTATTTTCTTCTAGATTTGTTATGTAGAAGAATTATATTAAAAAAAGTAATCAATATTAAAATTAAATGGACACAATATTTAAAAAAAAGAGAGACTGGATTCTTGGATTGCAATATTCTTTAATAAAAATTCTAGAAAATTCTAGAAAACCTTCTCTTAAGGTTGATACTAGGTTTGTTAGGTCCAACAATTTTTTTTTCAATTACTGAGATATTGGTAATATTGAAATAAAATCTTTTCCCTTTGGTTTGCAATATTTTTCAATATTGGTGGAATTATCTTCATGCAAATAATTTAAGGAATTTTTTTTTAGAAAATAGTAAGACATTAAATATAGATGCAGTGATACCTTACTATCGATAGAGTTAGCTTTCTTCAAATAGTGTAGAAAACTTTCTTCGAGAGTATACTTTAAACAGGTTTAATAAAACAAGAATTAATCATGAAAAATAGCAAAATATTATATAATAAAATAATTTTTGTCTTGCCCAAAAAGGCGAATGAAATTCTAATCGGATTAGTTCCGAATGAAACGCAGGAAATGAAACTGATTTTTTTTTTTTTGTATTTTAGAACGAAAGAAAGACCGACAGTGAGGGTTCCTCGAGCGAAACAAGTTTGCAGTCTTCTGGGATTCTGTTTATACGTTTCTGAAACTGCGACGACTGAAAAGTTTGCTCATAAAAATTTCTGCTTCAAACAGACTTTGGTGTATAGGTGTATATATTGAATTCGATATGAAATTTGATGTATATCACACCATGGGAACTTTGAAATTGATGTAGTTCTTCGAATTTGCTATCCGTGACGCAATTTTGTACTTTTCGTTTGCGTCCCCCTACTATCGAGCAAACTTTCTGGCTCCGAATCTTTCATCTTTAATATTTTTAAAGAATCGCACGATTCGAAAATTAAATACATTGTTGAAATATTTATTCAGTATTCCAACGTTCGTGGATCTTATATTTTTGTACTCTCGAGCAAACTTTCTGGCTCCGAATCTTTCATCTTTAATATTTTTAGAGAATCGCACGATTCGAGAATTAAATACATTATTGAAATTTTCATTCAGTATTCCAACGTTCGTGAATTTTATATTTTTGTACCGTCGAGCAAACTTTCCGGCTCCGAATCTTCCATCTTCAATATTTTTAGAGAATCGCACGATTCGAAAATTAAATACATTGTTGAAATTTTTATTCAGTACTCCAACGTTCGTGAATTTTATACTTTTATATTTTTTAATTTTCAAATTGTGTAATTTTTTTTTAAATACATAGAAATTTTTATCTGGTATCATAACGTTCGTGGATTTGAAAATTTATTAAAAAAAATAAAATACAAATAAGAAATAACTTAAACCGAGAGTTACAAAGAGATATTTGATGGTTCAACGAAATCATCCTCTCGAAGGTCCTTCGTATCTCTTCCATCCACATTGTTCTACTTCCGGGGTTTTGGGACTTCATTTTTAACTTATCTTCAAAGCCGGTATCAAGTTTCGTCGTCACGAAATTTCTTCCAACGGGTGACAAAAACTCACAGAGTTAAAAAAAATAAAAAATACTCTTGTTAAAATTTTAGACAGAAAATTTTTTAAAAAAAATTACAGAGTGTGAAAAACAGATAGTACTATCATTAAAATTCTCGAGATTAATCAACATATCCCTGAGATTCGCCAAAAAAAAATAAAACTCAAGGAAACTTAAGCCACAGTGGAGAACTTATACCCTGTCTGACTTATCACTGACTATACTACTTAAAACCAATTCTAAGCTGTTTAAAGTCATTTCTCTTCCTTTAAAATTTCAAAAAGGGTCACAAAATTGTCCGAACACCTTCGTTTCGATTATCCACGCGTGAGAAAGTTGACAAAAAAATTTTCCAAAAATTGAGAGATACTTTTAAATTAAAAAATATTGGAATGTTCGGATCGTTCAATTTTCTCTCAGTTTCTCCTCCGGTTGGGAAAAATTCGTTTTCTCCTCACAAAAATGTTCCCGATCTTCTGTTATTATTCCACGTGGACGTGAACCGTGAAACGAACGGAAACGAATCGTTTCCAGGCCAGGGAATCGTCGTCGGAAGTCAGCGACTCGTTAACGCGAAATCCGGAAACGTGAGTCGCGATTTTAGGAATCGTCGGGAAATTCGAGAGACCCCGGGTAATTTCGTGACATCGTCTCGAGACCACTTAAGTCCCATAAATTAGGATTTTATTTCGTTTCGTCGTTTTTCGATGTATCGGTGGATGTTGCTCGCTATTTTTCTTAAATCCGAATTAGAAATCTTTTTTTTTAAACGTTGCCCGAGTTCAGAGAAGAATTTTGTCTCGAAAAATATATTTTTACGTATCTTGAGCGAATCTTAAGTAAATTTAATTACTTCTTTATGAATGAAATTCATTTCTCGAAAGTTTTTAATAATTTCTTGCTTAAAATTACTTAAATTATTTTATTGAAAGAATTGCGTAATTTTGCTTAAAAAATTACAGTATATTAAAGGTGATAAAAAATCGTACATTTCTTTCGTATTAATAATTATTACAATTAATTTTACAATTTTACAATTAATTTTGTATTAATAATTAAGAAACTATTTGTATATAATTAAATGCACCTATTTTATTTTTTCTTACGATTAATCAAAAATCGTCTTTGCACAACTAACGGTATCCATTCTTTTTTTCAGACAACGGCCATCTTTGAAGAAACACCTAACGACTTAAACTAATCGAACCAACTCACAACTACTCCACGTCCGAAGCCCGGTACCAACCTCTACCTTCGCAAAACCGCTATTTCAACTTACCAGTTCGCAAGAAGCTCTCCAATCTCAAGCTCAAACCAGAAAACTTAAAAAAAAAAGAATCGATCCTAACCTCAACTATGTTTCCATAAATTGATCCGAGAAATAAAGTCCACCTCAGAAGCGAAGCAAAAATTTTATCCGCAGTCACATATATTGTTTACTAAAAATCAAAGAATATTAAAAACGATGAAAAATTGCAAACTATTTTATACGAATAATTGCAATCATTAAACAAAAAAACGAGTAAATTAGCTACCTATCAAAGAAGAAAACAAGCGATACACCTTTGAAGAAGCAAAACAGCCGTTCAACGTTCGATTATTATTTTTATCATACGGAAGAGACGAACAGCCGTCGAAAGACGCCAACAAAGTGTCCAGTGACGAGGATAACTCTGATAAAATTATCGTCGGCTTTGTAAAGCGATGCAGATGGCCGGTTCAAAGGTTCGAACCAACGTGACTCGTCCATTGGCTCAGAAGAAATACCTTTCTTCTCTGTTCCTCCGTTTGAAATAAAAGGATTCTACCTACACAATTCGAGCCAACCAGATACGTGTGTCTCTGAAGAAATTGGAATACAAAACAGGACTGGAATTATTATATATATATATATTTTTTTTGAGAGAGAGAGAAGAAAGAAAATAAGAGGGAAGAAATGAAGAAGGAAGAAAAGACGATAAGATGGAGCGTGCTCGATTTGTGTTCCAAAGGGGTGTCCGTTGATATTGCAAGGGTGGCGAAGATGTAGAGACGACAGGAAGTGAACATGGACAATTAGAGAGACATGGAGAACCCTAACGCCATTGGAAACAACACTCGGGACTTCTGCAGCACGAGATACAAGAATTTTGTGCCTTCAGAGGGTGGTGGGTATTTTTGGGACTTATTATTATACAGTGTCCTCAAAAAAAAATATACGTCCACTTTTTAGCTATATATAATTAATATTTAAACTGGAAAAGAATCTACATAAAATGTAGGCTTCCAGTGGTACTTTAAAATAAATATTCTCTTTTCTTAAAAAAGGTAATCTTGCTCCACTTATTTATAATTAATTGCACTCTGAACGGAAAGGAAAAATGAGAAAGTTGTGACTCGTTAAACAGTGCACACATTTTTCTGGGACACTCTGTATTTTATAATTCAGTCAGGACTTGTTAAGCTTAACACTGGAACTACCTTTCTTTACTGGAAAAAATTAAAACAATGTACGCGTTCCAGGGAGACAATCATTTGTATATATTTTTAACAAAAATGCGTGGAGAATCCTCCGAAAAGGCAGCGTAGTTAATTTACAAAGTTTCTCGGAAGAATTAGGAATGGTGGAACACTTCGGTGGATCTGTAAATGTATTTATTAACGGGGAAGAAGTTATACGCTCAATTTGAATCCAACTTCTTTATTTTTTTTTATTTTAGTAAACTCAAGAATCAGCGAACCGATCCGCCTAAAATTTCTGGAAACATTTCTCCCGAATACTCCAGCACCGTTATTAACACATAATTAACATGGAACCACGCTTTCGGAATAGAAATGTATGCAAATACCCGGGTACCCCTATTCTCCACATAAGTATTAAAAAAAAATAATAATACTATTTTAAAAAAATATTATATCCACACTATTATTCATAAATTCGAATATCGATGTACCAAAGTCACTAGTAAATAACCATAACCCACGAAAAGTAGGACAACAAAAATTCAGCGAGTATGCATAATGTATAATTCCTTGGAATCCGAAATTGCATCGATGCACCAACGCCTCTCCGCCACCAGAGAACCCAATCTGACAGTAATGCCGTTCACGTATCCGTTTCACTTCTTTTTTCAGAGCTGTGGTGCGAACCGGTCTGGGACTCGTTGCTCTGTTGGCCACCAACCAAAGCCTCGACGACGATAAAGCAGAGATGCCCGTTCGAGGATGGATTCGATACGACCAGTAAGCGAACACGTGCATTGGTGTGATGAATGCACATTTAAATTGCTTGTTAGCCAGTCTGATCTAGGTACACGTGTAAAGGAAAAAGAGGTTAAGAAGAGGGGGGGGTGTGCGGTGAAATAATTATGATCCACGTGTAATTTCCTAGGAACACAGAAATTACACAGAAGGGGGTCCCACTGGTGATTAGATAGGGAATTAAGTGGAATTATGCGGGGAATTATTAGTCACTGAACGCTAGGGGAAAGGTGGGATACGTAACGTGTGAATGAACTTATGAAAAAGTTACTAGAAGTGGGGGGGAAAATTGTTTGGTATAGTTAGGAACAACTTGGGTCTAGTTTTCAATGAAATATCGAGGGCAGAGGGAAGAACAGAGAGTATTCTGTGCGATTGAGTTGATAAAAGGAAAGTTAGGAATGGAGAACGATTTTGGAAAAATATTTTCGTATACAGTTGTGGCCACGGAAATTGCATCGANTTTTTTATTTTAGTAAACTCAAGAATCAGCGAACCGATCCGCCTAAAATTTCTGGAAACATTTCTCCCGAATACTCCAGCACCGTTATTAACACATAATTAACATGGAACCACGCTTTCGGAATAGAAATGTATGCAAATACCCGGGTACCCCTATTCTCCACATAAGTATTAAAAAAAAATAATAATACTATTTTAAAAAAATATTATATCCACACTATTATTCATAAATTCGAATATCGATGTACCAAAGTCACTAGTAAATAACCATAACCCACGAAAAGTAGGACAACAAAAATTCAGCGAGTATGCATAATGTATAATTCCTTGGAATCCGAAATTGCATCGATGCACCAACGCCTCTCCGCCACCAGAGAACCCAATCTGACAGTAATGCCGTTCACGTATCCGTTTCACTTCTTTTTTCAGAGCTGTGGTGCGAACCGGTCTGGGACTCGTTGCTCTGTTGGCCACCAACCAAAGCCTCGACGACGATAAAGCAGAGATGCCCGTTCGAGGATGGATTCGATACGACCAGTAAGCGAACACGTGCATTGGTGTGATGAATGCACATTTAAATTGCTTGTTAGCCAGTCTGATCTAGGTACACGTGTAAAGGAAAAAGAGGTTAAGAAGAGGGGGGGTGTGCGGTGAAATAATTATGATCCACGTGTAATTTCCTAGGAACACAGAAATTACACAGAAGGGGGTCCCACTGGTGATTAGATAGGGAATTAAGTGGAATTATGCGGGGAATTATTAGTCACTGAACGCTAGGGGAAAGGTGGGATACGTAACGTGTGAATGAACTTATGAAAAAGTTACTAGAAGTGGGGGGGAAAATTGTTTGGTATAGTTAGGAACAACTTGGGTCTAGTTTTCAATGAAATATCGAGGGCAGAGGGAAGAACAGAGAGTATTCTGTGCGATTGAGTTGATAAAAGGAAAGTTAGGAATGGAGAACGATTTTGGAAAAATATTTTCGTATACAGTTGTGGCCACGGAAATTGCATCGAGTTTCTCAAGGTTTCGAAATGGAACTGTGTTCAGTTGAAATCTTGAAAACTGGAGGTGGCTTAGCGATTTAAATGGACGATACGTTATTGAACAAAAATATTTCACAGATTTTTATTCGCATATTAAAATTTGCACGAATTTCTTGGCTAACCTAATTAAAATCCAACTGAAAAAATATAACGCAGTCTCATTGCACCAGATAATTAAAAACTGTTACAATTTGTTACAACTACAAAGTTTGCAATGCGTCTAAAAATATTTCACATTTTTTGCAATTTCATTGGCCACTACTGTACATCGGACACCTTAGGTCCCATTCTCAATAGAAGAAAAAACAAATCGGTAAAAAATTCTATAAGTCCTGTTTCCAATAATTTACTAGAAACGGTTCCAGAAATTTAGCAACCAAACAAAAAATATTTAACGCGCGAAGAAGTTGATTATTAAATGTTTCAATTATCGAGATATCTTAAATATTGATGGAATAATATACGGAATAAAATTAAACACCGTAATTATTAGGTCTGTTAACGAGCAGGGGACGAGAGTTTAATAAGTACAGTCTCGATCCAAGTGTTTAGCAAAGGTTATCTTCCGTCGAAGTTCATCATTATTTCAGACGCAATTAAGGTGGCTTCAGAGTCCTTGGAAAGTTGAACGCTTTTCGGCATTATTGATTAATTAATCTAGCTCGTGGGTGGGAAACTTTTAAATTCCTCAGGGACGTGGGTGGGGGGGAGGTAAAGGCGCATTTGCATGGGAAGGCGATCGTGAAAGAATTCCACTAGCCATATAAGTAATCGTGAATTCCTCAACGTACATGGTCGAGTTTTAATCGAAAAGGGTCAAGTTCTCTGATTAATTATATAATTTCTTAAGAGGTTCCATAACCTACCCTTGTTCTCATGGGAAAGTTTCTAACTTCCTGACCCATTTACTCTCAAACCACTCGAGCGATTTCAATCAAATTTTGACTGAGTACTCTGTTAATAGTCCATAATGAATTGAATACACCATTCTTTTTTCTTTTTCTTTCATAGATGGCGTTCCATTCGCTTGCTAAAAGGGGAAATTAAAGGGAAATTTAGCATTAAGTTCCTTTAACATAAATTATCGGCAATTTAGAGTATAATTTTTTTTTTTTTTTTGCGTTTTTCCCTTTTTTCGTTGAGGTTAGGGCAAGATATATGAGAATTCGTACCATATTTAGGGTTGTGATATGGTTTTTGTATTTAATTTTGCTAGTTTTTTCGAGTTGGATATTTTATTTTATTTCTTCCCTACATTTTTTTTTTCTCATTGAAAGTTTGTAAATTTTGATATTTTATTTTATTTATTGACTGCTTTTTTTTTCTCCTCGATGAAAGTTTGTAAATTTTGATATTTTATTTTATTTCTTCGCTACATTTTTTTTTCCTGGATGAAAGTTTATAAATTTTGATATTTTATTTTATTTCTTGACGACATTTTTTTTCTTCTCGACAAAAGTTTATAAATTTGATGGAATTTTAAGGTCCAGTTCCATTTCTGTATTGAATATTTGTAAATTTGGATAGAGAGGTACTTAGGTGAATTTGTTTTAGGAAAAGAATTGTATTCCACATTTTTAAATTCTTTTTTTATGTAACGTTATGAATTATAGAACACTCGGAACACATCAACCATGATGCGTTTCGATGTTTTAAGTTTCCAATATTCACTCGAATATTAACTGTCTCTCTAAATTGCTTCGGTTCATCGAGTCACGTACTGAAAACAAGTTCCTGCAGCATTCCCGACCTGAAATCGTAGTTCATCTTGAAATTCATGGCGTCGAAGTGGCACACAGAGGCTGTGAATTCATTTAAACTCACGTTTAGAACTTGAATAGCCAAGCGTTTCGAAATTTCAGTCATTAGTGTTGGGTATGAACAACAATCGAGTTCGAACTAATTTTAAAACCAATCAAATAAAAATGATAACAAATTGTTCTACGTTTTTACTTTATAATTCTTTAATTGAGTTTTAATTTATCTGCAAATTAACAAAAATTAAAAATTTACCTAACAAAATATTTATCAATTGCATTTTATTTTTTAAATAGGTAGATCGATTTTTCGCGGAACATTTTTTAAATGTATATCGATTTCTCGGTGTATCGCTTTTAAATTTTAATAATTATACGGATTTTCGTCGCGTGCCACTTGAGATGAGTTCAATTTTCATTTAAACCTAGCAACAAGTGTTCCTGATTGCCTTTAACTTCCGTCTAATTGCCTGATTTGAAGAAACGGTGTCTAAAAAAGAAAGCAGTCGAGCTCGCCTAAGGGTAGACGCCGACGTTTAACTCCGACGAGGAAAAAAGGGAATAGATTTTTTTTTATGAATAGCAATATCAGTCTCCAGCAACTGATTTTCTCTTATATTAACTTCAAAGCTTTCATTTTCAATAATTTTGCTTGAGAAACTATTTTTACAGTTTTCTGAAATTAAATATTTCTAAAAGTTACTTATAAAATATTTTCAATAATTCCAGAATTTTCTCGAATTACTTTTAATAATCTTAATTGACTAAATATTTTAGCAGTCCCTCGAGTCACTTTTAACAATATTAATTGGCAAATATTTTTAAATTTCTTGAAATTATTTTTAACGATTATAACTGGGAAATATTTTAGAATTTCCACAAATTATTTTTAATCATTTTAATTGGCAAATATTTTAGGATTCTCTCAAATTAATTTCAGTAACTTTAATTGGCAAATACTTCAGAATTTCTGCAAATTATTTTTAACGGTTTCGATTGGAAAATATTTTTAAATTCTCAAAAATTATTTTTCATAATTTGCTTTCTTTGCTTTCTAAAACTATTTCCCACTGTTTAAAGAAATTAAATAACTCAAAAACCGAGTTTCTTAAAATATTCTACGCTACATTATTTTTCCAAAATAATTAAAAACCTTTGGTTAATTTTTTTTCAAAGTTTCACAGAACCATTATAAAAACTTAAATTATTCCTTCTTCTTCAAAAAAAAAATATGTTTATGATTTCTTATTGATCCGGTTAATTATGTTTGTTTTAAAATAAAAAGAAATTTCGTTTGACAAAAATACAAAATGTAATTAAAAAATTAACCTCTGAAAAAAATTACACATGTCTCCATAGTGGCTCCCAGTGGAGATGTAAAGAGTTAAACACAATAATAATGATCAACCGTAAGCGGAAGTAAGAGTCCGTTTATCTTTTTCATCCACTCGCTGGATATTAATTTTCTTTGCAGCGGAAAGTGGTACACGATATCCACCTACCGTCCAGTTAGCATTTAAACCGACAGAGAAATGCAATTCAGCCACTTTTCAAACAATTTCGCGGAGGAAAGGCAAGCAAAAAGGAATTATACATCGAAGAAAATAAACAGGAGCTTTCTTTTCTGTTGACGAAACCTCTTACTATTGTTCTCTGTAACGAAAAGGAAGAAAAAAAGATTCGGAAGCTTATATGTCTCAAAAGAAGCTGTTCCATTCTTGGACCTAGAATGCTGAACGAAACTGTAACAAGTTTGTTATAAATAATTACGTAACGGTTTGTTTGTTCGTCAAAATTAATTTTTTTTATTAACTCTCCGCGAACCAGGCGAATAAAAATTGTAGCATGAACCATGTGGGAGTAATTTTCGAATAAAAACGCAGTTTAAAATTGTGTTTCGTCGATTTTATAATAGGGTGGGATGCAAAGAGTGTAAATATTTATGTTTTAAATGTTTTAGAAGCTAAAGAATTAATATTTTTGATTGTAAAATTAAAATACACTAAAATAGGAATTTAGGTAATTAAAAAAAAGAAACAAAAATTAAAATACACTAGAATAGGAATTTAGGTAATTAAAGAAAAAGAAACAAGAATTAAAATACACTAAAATAGGAATTCGAGATCTTAAAAAAATAAAATAAAATTACACACAAAACTGAATTCAATTATTTAAAAAAATAAAATTAAACTACACACAAAACTGAATTCGATTACTTAAAAAAAGACGACCGAAGCACACTAAAAAAAGGGAATCCTTAATTACAAAAAGACGACCGAAGAACCCTAAATTAAAATTTCAATAAACTCCCCCCCCAAAAAAAGAAAAGAAAAATAAAAGTCCACCGAAAAAGTAATCCAAACACCAAAAAAACAAACTAAGCACCAAAAAAAAATCACTAAATTAAAAAAAAAAAACATCGAAGAGAAAAAAAGACGATTCCAGGAACGAAAAGAACAGTGCAAAGAAACCGTAATAAAAATGCCCCACAAAAGAAGAAACACAACGGTATCCGAGTCAATTTTCCAAATAAAAAAAAGAAGAAAAGAAGAAAAGTTCCCAATCCCTAGAATTTATCGGCCACGATTTTCACAACGTGACACAGATCGCGAGAAAATGAAAAAAAGCTGGGAAAAGAAATTTGCATGACGCGGATTAACGTCGGGACAGATGTGACCGTTGCCGTCGGTTCTCCTATTCTCAACGCTGTATTCGATTCAGCCTCGTTTCCGCGTTGAATGCACCTCGACCTGGATGCAAATTTCTCGCGTTACAATACGAAATCCGGCAGGGGATTTGGAAATATACCGGCTGACAGATTCAATGCAGTTCTGCGTTGGATCACCGATAGGCTTCCTGTTTCACACTCTTCGTTCATCCCTGGATAATATTAGGCTCCGAAAGTTCCTTCCATTATCTTCGCGTAACGCTTTCGTCTAGCAATGTTTAAATAAACATTCAGCCTTATTTGTTAAACCAGAGATGGGGGGAAAAAATAGCGCAAAATGAATCCTGTATACGATGATAAAATATCGTAAAATATAAAATATTTTGTATCCATTACCTATTAATAACCATTAATATATAATAATAATAATAATAATATATAATAATATAATAATACCCATTATCTTCGCGTAATGCTTTCGTCTAGCAATGTTTAAATAAACATTCAGCCTTATTTGTTAAATGAGAGATGGAGGGAAAAAATAGCGCAAAATAAATCCTGTATAAAATAATAAAATATCGTAAAATATAAAATATTTTGAATACATTACCTATTAATAACCATTAATATATAATAATAATATATAATAATATAATAATACCCATTATCTTCGCGTAATGCTTTCGTCTAGCAATGTTTAAATAAAAATTCAGCCTTATTTGTTAAACGAGAGATGGGGGGAAAAAATAGCGCAAAATGAATCCTGTATAAGATGATAAAATATCGTAAAACATAAAATATTTTGTATCCATTACCTATTAATAAAACGAAAGAAAATTTTGAGACAATCTAATATTAGTTGAAAGTTCCTGAAAGTTCCCTCCATTATCTTCAATTGCTTACAACTTTTCCCCAAATTCTGCGTTTTAGCCACGTCTCAAAGATTTATTCCGACTATAAATTAGGCGTGTATTAAAAAACGTGTTGATAAAAATAAAAAATTCACAATATATATATATTTTTGCAGAAATTTTAGAATAAAAAAATATTTAACACTTGGTTGAACCGCTAAGCCGTCGAGGCGTTCGGGCCAATTGTTAGTCAAACGTATCAGTTGGTCAGAATAAATCGATTCGGCTCCCCTAAGTTTGCCATCGATATCATGAGCGAAGCACACAAGCGTGGAGTGACCGTACTGTTTGTTTAGAATCCGTGGAGAAGAAGTGTGGCTACAATGGTCGGTGGGAGGGTCAGAATGGGACGAGCAACGAGGATTCCCCTCATGGCTGGGCGAACTATACAACCTGCCTGACGCCGGAAATGCTCCGTCTGCATGGAAAAGTTTACACCAATACTATCGAGGGTAACGTGAGTGTCGCGGAACCAATATTTTCCAACAGAATAATTGCAGATTAATTAGCGAGGAAAATTTTGTTCCTACAGTCAGTGAAATTGTTAAGAAATTAGAAAAAAAAAAAAAGTGTGGATACTTGGAGAAACTTGGTAATTAGTCCAATTTTATAGATTATTGTTGAGATTTTTATTTGAATACTTTTTTTCTCATTGAAAAATTTCAGATAAAATTAAATGAAGATTGTTTGTTGAACCGAAGTTGGTGAAATTGTTGTGTAAGAAGAATTTCATGAAAAACTGTGCAGTAATTGGGGTAAAATTGGTAATTAGATTGTTGGTCAAGTGTGGGATATAGTTTGGGACAGAATAACTTTTTTAATACTGCATATTAATTACTGGAGCAAGTTTATTGAATAAAAAACAGTAAAATTGTTGGATAATCAAAATTGGTAGCCAGTTCAGTTTTGTAGATTATTTCTGAAGTACAGGATAAGTGGAATTTCTTTTTCTATATTTTTATTTGGATATTTTAGAAGAGAACAATTTTTTATTGGCGTTATTGAAGAATTTTTCTTTTTTACAATTTTTCAGATGAAAATGGACATAGCTGAGAGAACCCGTACTTTGGAGTTCGTCGGTTTGAGTATCTCTTTAGTAGCACTGCTCGCTTCGCTTGCCATATTCTGTCGTTTTAGGTAAACCATTAACTATTTTACAACTCCCTTTTATTATCCAAAAATGAACCAATAAAAGTGATCATCTTAAATACCTCTGAAACTATGGAAACAAAATTAGATAAAAATGATTAAACATCTTCTGCAGAAGAAAAATTGCTGTAATCATAGAAAAATAAAGTCCCAACACTCGTTCATTTCAAATATGTATAAATTAGGTCCTTGAGAAACACCAGGACCAGAATACACAAGAACCTGCTGGTTGCCATGGTCGTCCAGGTTCTCATTAGATTAACAGTGTACATAGACATTGAAATCCTGAGGAGGAAAACTTATGGCATCCAACGAGGCATAGGAAACACAGTAAGCATTATTAACTAACGTAACTCCAATCTTAAATCTTAACCTGTTAACTGGGTCACTTCTCAATCAGAATCCTTTTCACAGCCAGAATTAGAAATTAATACTTCATCCATTTTGAATCAAACAATACTTAAAAAGTATGGTCCACCTGTAAGACAGTGTCATTCAAGAGATGAAAAATGAAAGAGCTCTTAGAAGAATCAAGAGAGTCCAAATTAATTTCTAACTAAAAGAGTTGTGAGAAGATAATTTATTACATCCTTTATTTAACTCACTTTTCTAGAATCTGTTTTCCATTTCAAACTGAGTGCTTTATCATTAATCATATTAGAAAAAAGAAATCAGCTAAAAGGTGATAGAGGGTGATCAAAGGAATATGTTTTGTCCAATGAATATACATCATATCTTGCTTTGTTTCTTAGTAATAAGGCTTCAAAGATTCAGAAGTTAGACGTCGGGCGTCGGGCAACCCTTCATGCGCCGAATGACTGCGAGGCGGGTTACTCGACACCAGGCTCCTAACTTTAGAATCTTTGAAGCTCCATTACTTCAGAACAAAGCAAAATAAAACATGCTTTCATTAGACAAAAAATGTTCCTCTAATTGTCCTCTATCATATCCCTAATTCATTTAGGTATAGCTCTTAAATAACCTGTATAGTGATTCAGAGAAAGCTTTTACCAAAGGTAGCCTGTATTTCAACTCCACTTCAGAAAATTTGTTTTTCTTGCAGCCTGTGCTCTGCGAGGCCAGCTACGTCCTCCTGGAGTACGCTAAAACTGCTATGTTCATGTGGATGTTCATAGAAGGACTGTTCCTACACAACATGGTCACTGGTAAGCGGGTGAACACTAGTTCCTCGAGTTTCCCTTTGCAATAGCCAACACAGGGGGGTGAAGAGGAAACTTTAGAAAGCTTGTTGTGACCCCGAGGCATTTCGCTCCTAATTAAAAGTTTGATTTTCTCGGTTTCAGCTCCGTGAAACTATTCGCGCTGTAAGATTTTTCATTTTCGTTTTGGAATCAACTTTTTATTACTCTCTTGTTCAGCTTGATCAAAAGAAATGTAATATTAAATGGTTCCATAAGCAGTACAAATATCTTCCTTGTTTAAGAAAAAAAGAAAGGGGTCTGATTGAGTAATTTGTTTGCAACATATATATTTTTTTTCTTTCATACAATAGTTTTCTGTTTGTCTAAATTAATAATAAATTTTTTTAATTTTCTCAGTAATGTACAAGGTGAATTAAAGGGCAGAAAATTGATATTATTTATGGTATATAGCATGACACTATGAGACAAGGATCTTTGGAGAGAATTTCATACCAGGTCACATGAAACTATTCACCTCCAACCAATTGTCCCACTTTCCATAACTTCTACAACCTATAACGTCACTGTGTGCTATCAAAACTTGTTTGATTAAAAATTCCTCAGCCAAACTCCAGGTATCAACCTCTCCTTTTGATCACTGTTGCAGTGACGGTGTTCCAAGAAAATTCCTACTACAGGATGTACAGGTTCGTTGGTTGGGGCTGTCCTGTGGTGATGACTCTGGCCTGGGCCATCGTCACTGCCTTCTATTATCATCCAAAGTCAAAGTAAGAAACTTTTTTTTTCATCCGAATAAAGTCTTCACAGTGCAAACAATTTTTATAATTTATAATCCACTGCTGATTTTTCTTTTTTTAAAATATGTAATGAACTTTTCTTCTTTAATGTTGCAAAGTGATATTGTCTCATCAAAAGATATGTGATAAAATTAATTGTTGAGGATTGTTATGATGTAGGATTGTATTTAGAAATTCAGTTTTATTTATTATTAATTACTTTATATTAGGTTCTCTAGATGCTGGTCAGGATACAATTTGTCTTCTTACTTTTGGATCCTAGAGGGACCTAGGTTTGCAGTGATATTGGTGAGCGATATTAATTTAAAGAAGTCTGGAACACTTTGTATCCGCTGTTTCTAAATTTTGTTTCACAAAGGTAACTCGGTTAATTTGTAAATAATTATCGTGTCGATTCTGATCCATTAGCTCAATTTTCTGTTTCTGCTGAACATCATCAGAGTACTTGTGGTGAAGCTGCGACAGAGCCACACCAGCGAAATCGAGCAAGTCCTGTGAGTAAACGACGTCAGAGTAATTAAAAAGAGAATACAAATTTTTTTAGTCATCATGTGTTCACTTTACTTTAAACCAATAAATTTTTATCAGCAGAGATTTATTTAGCATATTGTTCGCATATAAATTTCATTTCAAATTTACATTTTCCGCATGCATACTTGTTAAACTTAATCACGAGATCCGAAGTCCGTCAAATTGACTGGTTCCATAAATCTGGTATTAAAATACATAATAAAAAATATATATATATATTATAAAAAATCCAAATAAAATAATAAAAGAAATCTAGAATTAATAAAGAACTAAAAACTAATTAAATACCTTAAAATTATAGTTTATAAAATAATAAAAGAAATCTAGAATTAATAAAGATCCAAAAACTAATTAAATACCTTAAAAATTATAGTTTATATTGTACACAAATAACAGAACTGTAAAACAATAAAATAATAATTACAGTACTTCTATTATCTATGAACATTTATAATTTCTTTTTTTCTTCTTCTTTATTTTATAGAAAAGCTGTGAGAGCAGCTGTGGTGCTTCTACCACTATTGGGAATCACTAATGTGCTATTCATGATTGAAGCACCTCTGCACAACGTGAAGAAGTTTGCATTATGGTCTTACTCCACTCATTTCCTGCAGTCTTTTCAAGGACTCTTCATTGCAACCCTCTATTGCTTTCTAAATGGCGAGGTAAGATTTTAAAATATTAAAAATTTGCTTTAATTGGTTTTGGCAATTGGTTTTAAAATAGTAAAAATTTCTATGATTTTTGCATCGAATACAAATTTCTGTATAGATAATTGGATGTTCTTTTGCGAGGGTGTGTATGATCACTTCCGGTTTGTTTTTCCAATCAACGATTAATGCAGTACGGTGATTAAACTAAACCCGTCCGGTCATGTATTATTCATGGCGACACTGTGGAGTAAACAGTGTACCCATGGGAGCAGCAAGGTCGGGTGAAAATACTTTGTATTCGAGCTAATATCGACAATGGAATAATATTCTTTATAAATTAATGCGTCTATCAACAATTCTTTACGGTGAAACATTTATATATACAATACTCNATCTTGATACGTCGTATTAATCCCTGAACAACTCGTATCAATTTATTTCGAAATATAAAATCACGTGTATCCAATTCTACTTTATAATAATACAGAAACAATAAATGCGTATAACAGTGCACAAAAATACACTATAAAATAAACAGAGCAAGCACTTTTTAATGTTTTAAATACCTACGTATCTCGAAACATCACTCGAACATCCTGCAAACATTTTTTCCACGCTTAAGAATTTGTTTTAAAATTTAGCGATTTTAAAATCGGTAAGAAATGGCGCGCTTCGAACATATATAAGTCGCTGGAGTATAAGGTTCCATTTAAGACGCGAAAGCGAAAGTAGAAGAGAGGGAGAGGCTCGCGTGTCGGCTAAGTGTTCGTTTGGCTCTCGTGGTCGACGCGTTGTGTTTACTTTTCGCTTTAGCTTTAACACGTTTGTAGCCACCGTCGAAGCATCAACACGTAAAACAGATCGTATCGCGTGCTACCATCGACAATACGTCGATCGGTCTTCGTCGTAACATTAAAAGTCGATGACAGTACTTTTTTAATGCTTTTTGCGTTCGTTGACCACTCGAGACCTTATTTACTGTACATTCCTGTACGAATATTGAGATAATGTTAATTTCTTGGTTAATTTCAATGTTTATAATGGCAACGAACGTATTCACCCTTTCGGTACGAGCGCTCTGTCCGCTGTAACACTCCTTGGTGTACACGCGAAAATGCACACATAGCGCGTGGTCAGTCCTCTTTTGCATGAAGATTTTTCTAAGCGTTAAATAAGAACTGTGCTTAATAAAACAACGTTTCTTCTAACAAGTGTCGCTTATAGTTTTAATATTAAAAGACTTTTATATAAAATTGTATTAATTGTATAAGTAACACTAGGTCATCAGATGGATGCCGGATATATCCGACGCTCGTACACACAGGTCATCAAATGGATGCCGGATACATCCGACGCTCGTACCGAAAGGGTTAACCTTCTATAACCTGGATTTCACTTGCTTAAACGCTTAACTCTTTGAAGCTTGGTGGGATTAAAAGTGTCCCACCTTTTTAATACCTAAATATGCATAGTGGGACATAAATAGTCCCTGACTGTATTAAATACGTGAGTTAATGTAAACCACTGTGCTATGGATAATTTTTAATTTTCAAGATTGTATAGAAAATATTGTTGTATGTATATTTATGTATTGATAAGGTGGGACGCTTAAAACCCTACTATGCTTCAAAGAGTTAAACTTGTGCGCTCGAGTTAATTCGAGCGCGCTAAACAGGCCAAACTGTGCACACTCGAGATAATTCGAGCGGCGTTGTATTTTATGCTGCCATAATTTTTCACACTCGAATATAATCGGGAATTGAAAAGAGCAATGCGAAAGCTAAGAAAAAAAATCGTTTTATTGATATTTATCATTTACGTAGGATCGTAAGCTATGACACTTATTTATTCAAGAATAAAATATAGCCTTTTTCCATGGAACAAAACTGTCCACAAAGATACACTTATCTTTGATGAATCTTTTGTCTTCCCAAGACAATGTTCTAAATTGTGTTTTTTTACATAGAAAAAAAATTGATTTGTTTCGGCTAGTTTTTTTCAAAAAATCTGTGCGTTAAGGGGTTAAAGAAGAAAAAAAAATTCTGGCCTTCGTTTGAAAATTTCTTAACCCTTTCGCTCTGAAAAACGTATACATACGATCATTTGTTGATAAAAATTGAACAGTACGGTAACAAGGAAATAAAATAAAATTTTCTGAGCACGAGTTAAATTAAAAGTTGTTAAAATAAAATATTTTATGCATTGTTATTTTTAATTTCATGAGAAAAACTGGATAAAGGTTCGTTTTCTTTATATTATGATTTTTATTTTCTCTCGTATGCAATATATTGAATATTTGAATATATTATAATTTAAATTAGCAATTAATTCTGGAATTTTTTCATTTCTTTCGTACAGATCAATATAATTTAATTGTTCCCAGCTGTGATATTAAATTTTTAAGCATAATTAAGTAATCGGTTATGGTTTGGTTCGCAGGTGAGGCTCGCCCTGGACAAGACTATTTCCGTCTATCTTTCTTTAAGAGGAACTGATCTGCAAGCGAGGAGACAGTCGACTTTCAGTGGTTGCCAGCCCCAAAGAATCGCGTCGGGTGAGTGAATAAATCAATTATTTAATTATGCAATCTGGGATCGGCAATTTTTTTTTTACTTTTCAATCTGTACAGATTTTTGTAAATTTTTTTTTTATTTTCATTCTTGCCGTTTTCAATGTCTTTTTTTGGATTTATTAATTGTATTGTTGATTGAATTTATTAATAATACAACGTTTGATTGTAAATGCTGATTTGTTGTTTCATATTCAATAAAATTACCGATCCCAGGTCTTAATTTGAACTTTTCAATGCATGGGAATATTTACAACTGAATGTTAACGAAGTGGACATATTTATTCATGATTTTTATTATTTAAAAAAAAAAAGAAATTTGTTATTTCGTTCGCTGCACGTTGCATGAATTATGGTATGCAAACAGGTGAATGATAATTAATAGTTGGTCTATATATTTTCAAATATGTCGTTCATTAATAATCGGAAGAAATATTAACGTACGTACCGTGATATAATTCCGACTGACCTACTTTTTAATGTAAATATAATTTCCATCTTTATTTTCCGCCTACGCAGTTGTAAAAGTAAAACCTTGTTCTCCTTATCGAATTACTTTTTAAATTTCAAAGCAACTTTTTTCTCTTATTAGAAATTCTCTACGTTTTTCCACAACTGGCAAAATGAGAAATATTATTTTAATATTTTCTTTTATAATAAATTATCGTTGAAATATTATTTTTCATCCCATTAACATTTGCAATAATTGAAATATTTATAACTGATTACATATCTGTTATTTGATTAATAATTAATAATTAAATTAATTAAATTTGTATGCGCATAAATTGTTATTAAATAATACATAGGAAGTGAACCATAAATATTGTAATTTTTGCAAATGTTAAATATTTAATAATTAATATTAATTTAAATGACTCGTACTTTCGGTTCGATAAACAATTTAACGTTCATATACATATCTTCGGAATTCCGAGAAGTTTTGACAAAGCAAACCTCTACAGAAGTAAACGTCCAAATTACTCTAATCACGTTCTGAATCCTTAGTTGGCTTGTATACCAAGTTTCTCCTTTGTTCAGAGCATGCATCTTAACTCACCGACAAATTGGGACAATAATTATCTAAACAAATCAGATTATAGCCGACGAACACATGTCCCTAGTCGTTTTGATTTATAAATAACGAAAATTAGTTAATACATTTTGCAAGGTACGAAGCGTGAGGAATTATTTTTGAAACGAGGTCATAAAATATTCAGAAGGATTGTCACAGAAGCTCAGGGAGTTTCAATCAAATTAATGAAAGCCAGAGTTCCCCCACTCTTTTCTCCCTCTATGAGCTCCTCGAGGGTTGAAAAGTGTTGGCTGAGATCCTCCTGAGCTGAATCGATTTCACACGCAATTCAAGTAGTGAAGGGTTTGAATTTATCGCGAGGATTTCAAGGAGCAATCAAGTTGGGAGTAAAACACTTTATCGGATCAATAATTTTAACCGTATTTTAATTATTGATTTTTAAGAGGTTTGAATTAGTTAATTAAATTATTAGCTGAAAACAGAACTAAATATTGAGTTGAAGGATCGACAAAAAATGAATTAGCATTTCAAGAGGCCTCAAGAAAGGAAAGAAAAACATATTATCAACACACTAAAAATTGTAGAATTAAATTTCTTTAGAATTAAAACTTTATTAGGAACCAAAAAATAATGAAAGGAAAAGGAACAACAGAGAAAATTATTGATAATTATGTTGATAAATATCATTGGATAGATAAGACTGCTATTAAAATAGAAATATTCGAGGTTCCGAAGATTTGGATCTCCCTGGCTCTCCCCGGCTCTCCCTGGCTCTCCTTCGTTCTCCCTTGTTCTCCCTGTTTATTTTTAATTTTTCCAAGCATTGTTAAGTTTCTTCAAGCCTTTCCAACCTTTTCCTCAACTCAAATCGTTTTAGAATTCTCATAAATTTTTTTTTAAATCCCACAAAGCTCCTGAAATGTGATTTTTTTCCTTTAAATTGCTTTGGCTGTTAGGGAACGTTTGTGTAATTTTATTAATTCATTTAATTTAGAGCTTCTTAGACTCTTCTTTAGTCTCTTGCTTGATTTCTTCAATAATTTTTGTTGCTTCTTCATGCTGAGCTTTGTAATCTTGTAACACTGTTCAGTTGTGTTCACTGTTTCATCCCAAAAATCAACCTGTGCAAGAAAATTCTGCTCCAGTCTGTGTTTAGTTGTCACAAGAATGTATTATCATCACAAACACTTATTTCCTACGGAAACGATGCTTATTTCCGGTTTCAGAACAGCAGTCTGACCATGGAGCATCTCTGGATTCCTCAACATTGGGCAGAAGCTTCAAGATTTCCCTCAAACCATGAAGAATCGAGTTTTAAACCTCTCTGGATGATGGAGGAGCACTTCGACAGACTGAAGATTAGTCCACAGATGATAAACCTAAGTTTTAAACTGGAAATTGTATCACTATGATGGATGATGATGATGATTTGTCCACAGTAAGACTTGGATTGATTGAACTTATGATGAACTTTATGGTTTCTTTAACACGGTCATCAAACCTGTTGGTGGAATTATATCTAAAGACGTTATAGACTGAATATGAACTGTTATTGTCAATTTATTGAGATGTCTGATTGAGTGGATCTTCAGGAAGAATGGGATGATTGATGGAAATTTAGAAATTTGTTAAAAAAAAAAAAAAA
>SMSQ01026104.1:118915-132319 GCA_019453375.1 Ctenoplectra terminalis
TAATGATTATGCTAATTCTACTGGAAATGCGATGACTCACGTCGGGTTAAACAAGTTGCACCGTTCGCTGATGAATGAACACACGCACACGGGCTTAAATAATGTGATCAGCTATTAATTTCAAATCCAGAATCACCTGATCAATTTATTCCTTTGCAAAATACTTTTCTTCAGTTCAGCAATTGATAGTATTAAATTGCACAAAATATTAAAATTAATACTCTTACAAATATAAAGTCAGTCTTCCTTTGAAGCATATTTGGAAACACATTTGAAGATATCAGAATTTTTAATTCAATAAGGGACAATGCTAAACAGTTTAAAATATAAAATGGAGACCTTTAAAATTAAAAGTTAGTCTTCTCTTGAAGCATATTTAGAAAAGTACAATATTGAGACCTCTAGAATAAAAAATTAGTCTTCTTATGCAGTATATAAAAAAAATATATGAAAATATTGAAACTAGATATAAATGAACTTATATTTCAATTTTTTTTTCCTTTTTTTTAGCTGATTTAATAATTTTCTACTAAAAATACTTTGCTTTAAGTAAGAGAATATCACCTACCTTTTTGTCAAACAAGATTCTTCTCCAGAAATGATTAAAACAGCACTTGAACTGAACACTTGAATCTTTCATAAACTCCATGTGCTGAGAACCACATAAACGTACACACTTGTTCTACACAAACTCTTTTTTTAACATTTCCTATGGTCTGTCTTCTTACTTTAGTCTACTGTTATAAAATTCTATTGTTGTCAGAATTGTTAATAGACAGTTTTATACTGTTCCTACTTGTCCTTAATTTTTCTCGCATAATGTCGCAAAATCAAAGCGGAGAAATCGTTGAGTTTAAAACTGAACAGCAGAATCCTGTGTTGTACAGAGTTTCATGGGGAAGAGAGAGAGAGGGAGAAGGAAGGAGAACCCCAGAAAAATAAACAGAAGCAGGTATTATGAAGGTGAACATAATAGACCATCAGATTCTTAAGAGTTTAGTTTATTTAATCCCAACTCGTCCTAAAATATTAAATTCTTATTTTAATCGTTGGAATATTACAACTTTTTTCTAAAATAATTTTCTTTTACTTATCAGAACCAGAAAAAAATTATAAAATAAATCTGAGCTTCTCGGTCACGCATTCACTATCAATTATTTAACAATTCTTCTTCATACAGTCTGAAAGAAAGAAAGAAATTTCACATCTCATTACCCTCTTAGGTCCAAAACTTAAAATATTACAGAAGACTGGAAAAACGTTTCTTTTCTTAGCATAAAAATATATTTTTCTTTTAATCTGAAGATATTTATATATTTACGTTTTTAAAATAAAACTCAATCATCAATTAATCATATTTTTGTAATAAATAAATGCCTACTAAATAGCATCAGAATGTAATTTTCTGTTAGAAGCTGTTTCAATTATGGTAACATGTTTGCATACAACCAATGCAAACTATTTATTGCAACAAGTTCTCAAAGCAAAGTAAAGAGTAGTTTGTCTCTAAATTTTAACGAGAACTCATGATGGATGTCATATGAGAGACAGAATCAATTAAATGTACGGAAACCTAGTCTTTCTGAGGGCATAGGTCAGCAAGACATTCGACACCTCGTTCTAGTAGAATGTCAGCTGGATTTCTTGATGGATTAATTGGCCGTGCAAGAAGAAGTTGGCATGGAAAATGACCGACTCAGTTTCGCTGGAAAAATAATTAAAAAGAGCCCAGTGTCGATCGAAGCGCGAGCCACGGATAAATTGAAACTGGTTTCAACTGGCCACTGGTAGTTTGATCTGGGACTCGCCGAGCCTCCTTTGAAGTACCTTGGAGTGACCTCTTTCCTCTGCAGAAACTTCATTTCAAGTACCGTGCTTCTGATGAAGAAGATATTAAAAGCCAGAAATTTCAGTTGTTGCAAGCCGGTTCATCATTTCCAACTATTCTTGCTGCTTGATTGGCTTACTGTTAATTGTAATTACTTGATTCTTCATTGGATAAGCAAGAGGAGAGACTGAAAATAATTGCTGCTTGTCTTGGCATTGTTTTCTTGCACACACACTATTTTATTGACCCCTGTTGGATAGTACAGCGAGGCTTGGACAAATATTCTATTACATTATAGTGACTGATAGACTTTCCAAAATAATTGGTGGCAAGTAGGTGTTGCGTTTGTCACACTGGATGACTAGAAAACGTATTACAAGTAAAGAAAATTACATTCTAAATCAGTTTACGGATATACGCTTCATAAAATACTATGTGTTATCACAAGACACTGTGTACTGAACATTGTTCTCAGTTTCATAGCTAGTCTATTGGTTAATATATTTTTTATGCAGCTGATGATATGAAAATGTATTTGTTTTCTGTTTCCAAGGCACACTGTTTTTTAACAAGTGATAAAAATATCTTTTGTGTTCAGAGGCAACCAAGATGGCCTCCTCCTCTGTTAGCGTTGTATCATATTTCTACTATTAGTGTGCGACAGTAATTTGCAGCGCAAGTTCAATGACCTATGATTCTAAATTTAAAAGGACTAATGTTTCTTTTAATTAAAAAATAAATAAAAAAAAACATCATAGGTGTTTCAGGTGATTTTTGAAAAATAGAATTCTATTTGGTAATTTGTACAATATTTATGACATTTAAGAGCGGTTTGTAGTTAAATATATTTTGGTAGATCAACGGAAATTCTTTAGTGAGATCAATGTCGTTTTTGGTGCGACAAAAAATTGATCTTTCAATTTGTTATTACTGATATGTAACAGAAACAAATTGTTTTAGAGATATTTCAATGAAACTTGTTCCACTCAATCGTAGAAAAAATACAAAATGGCAGTTTAAGAACAACGGATGGAAGACATTCGCATAATATTTAAACATTCTCTAAAGAACGAATAAAATCACGCAATTTAAGTAATTCCTCGATATATTGCTCGTTCGATAAAAAGTGACGCAAACGAAAAGTACTGTTTCTCAGGAAATGGAAATTAAATTTCATAATATTACAATTTAACTGTCGTTAATCATATTATTTTTCCTGAAAAAATCATAGATATTTCTGTCTTATCTCAAACACCATTAAAAAAAATACAAATTTTTTAATTGTGTCACTTTTCTTCCAGAGGAACTATTCATCATTTTATCACCCAATATCAACGCTCAAAATTGACATGTCCAAACATTCAGATTTGCAGCCCAGCTGTACAAACACTAAAAATATTTCCAGCATTCATAACAAAAATAAACCATATTCTTTAATTCACCCCATAATCCAAATGACAATAAAAAAAAAAGTATATATATAATTAAACCGATAATATAAATATTAACAATATATTAATTTTTCTATTCATTTTTTGGACATGCCACTTTTTCTCTAAAAGGACCAACCTTGTAGATATTTCTTTGTCCCGTACAATACTTAGACTTACAAAATGAAATACGGAATGTCTAAAATCTAAAATGCCAATCAACAAACATATATCATTATCCTAGTACGTATTAAACTTTTGTGGTGCTAACTTCTTCCACGGTTTCCACGTCGTTGGTCGAGTTTATGGTGAAAACGTACTTCCTCTGGGCGGTAGGGTCCTTTGGTACATCGTTCTCACTGCTACCAGAAATACGCTCACGTCTGCGACGTATACGTTCTCCTACTATAGGAAAGAACAGGTTGAGGTCCAGCTCAGCCTTTTGTTGTTTGAATACGTGTCTCAAGCAGAAACTGAGCAACAATCCAATGAAGAACGTCATCAAGAACCCAATTGGGCCGTACCACATATAGGAAATCCGGTAGAGATAAAAATATGAGGTATCATCTGACTTTCTAAAATGAAGATTAAGAAGAAACATTAATTTATTGCACTCTTTTTAAAGAAATTAACCTTGCTACGATTTTCAAGATTCATTTCTCCTAGTTGGGTTTAATTTACTAAATGTTTTTATGTTAAAAATTCCCTGCTTACTGTGGAAACTGTGTAGGAATAGTTACGTTTGGACAACCAATATCAGTCACTGGTAACGAAGGCGGAATAGGCCTGGGTTGTCCAAAAGCGACCCAAAATAAAAATACTAAAGACACAACAGCACTCGTTACGGATCCAGCCTCCGTAGCTGTTTCTGTGAGCATTCCCAGGGTGAAGAGGCCCAAAAGTGGGCCACCCACTACTCCAAATATTGTCAGACCAGCCTGTTAGAGTACCACAAGCAAGATTTACTTAAATTACCACAATAATAATATTTAATAATATTTTTCAGTTATAATTGGTAAAAAATGGACACCTGTAGAACACCGCCCAAGAATTGTGCTAAGAACGCCAGAGCGATGGAAGCAATTCCATAAATAAAGGCAAGCATTTTGGCCAGAGTTGTTGATACAGCTAAAGAGAATTCCCTACCGCGGACTTTTCTGTAAACAGGTTTCAAATAGTCTTCTAATGTTACCGCTGCCAATGAATTCAAAGCTGCTGAGATAGTGCTGAGACCAGCACTGAAAATACCTAAGCAAAAAATACAGGAATAAAATCGTTAGAAGTTATTCGTTCACACGTGTCTAAAACGTGTCTGGGCCTTAAAAGACAATATCTACTATATTGCAAACCAATTATAAACCCTACCTGCTATAAAAAGACCAGGTAATCCAGGTTTATCGGACATGGTGTCCATAACGTATAATGGCATCAGCATATCTGTGGACGATATTCTTTTCTGAACCAATGGATCACATTTGTAGTATTTGCTATATATTGCTAATCCCGAGAAACACGTAGTCATTGAAAGCACCATTAAAATTGGCCATGCCAGCCAAAGTGCTATTTGCGATGATCTTATATTTCTGCAAATATCACATGAATTATAAACGATTTTTATTTTATTTTCTACAATACTTACTTCACCGTTAGCAAACGCTGCACTTGAACTTGATTTACGCCATATAGCGAGAGAAACGTACACAAGCCTCCAAAAACGAGTGACCACCAAGTGTGTCGAACCGTGGGGTCTATAGAAATACTGCGAAGATATTTAGTAATTAATTTGTTGAAATCGGGGTAGATATTTTATTGCAACGCCTTATTTTATACCTGTCGAATTGAATTCTATGTCCTTCTGCTGCTATCTCCCAAATTTTCCCTATACTTCCAGCCTCGTTAGCAGCTATAATGATAATAATGAAAATAGAAACGAACATGAGCAACCCTTGGAACACATCTGTTATCAGGACAGCTTTTATGCCTCCTATGCTCGAATAGAAAGCACACACAAGTCCAATGATAATAATACTGCCGGTTTTAGAAATTCCTGTTGTTGCCTCTAATGCTAAAGCAGGAGCATAAAGTACAACGCCTGAATACAAAAGCAGCTGCAGCCAGTACACAAAACTAGCCACCGTCCTAGCTCTCACTCCAAAACGTTTCTCTAAGTACTAAAAAGTGGAACCAGGAGAGAAAAAAAAAAAAACTTTAATACAGAGTTTCTTGTCACGGTATAAACTACATTCATCGTACAAACCTCGTAAGCACTTGTTGCTTGAAGTTTAAAAAATACTGGTAAAAATCCGTAACAAACAAGAGGAGTTCCTATGAGATACGATACATTAATTACTACAAATTGTGTCCCGTATGTGTAGTTTTCTGCAGAAACTCCTAACAGTGTAATCGCAGACATGAAGGAAACTACCAATGCAACACTCACAGGTACAATGCTCATGGATCTGCTGGCAATGAAGTATTCCTGTTAATAATACAATCTTGTGTTATTAAAATTGAATATTGTTAAAAAAAAAACTAGCAATTTAGGGTAACCGTGTGTACCTCCATGGTCTTTTGTCGCCCTCCACTGAACCGGTAGTAGATACCTATGCCCACACTTATGCACAGTGTAGCAGCTATGACAAGATAATCCTCCCATTGTAGAGTATGTGTTGTTTCCATACTATTGTTCTATTGACACACGAAAGAAAGAAAAACAAATCACTGCCAACTTTTAATGTTTTTTACAAATAAGCAGCACAGTACTGCATCAGCGAGTGCTTCTATCGAACAAAATAAAGTGTTATTTCAGAGACAACAGATCTACTCAGCCAGATCTCTCCACTAAAGCCTACTATCTTTATGACATATATTAAATATCCGCTCGAAGCAAAGATTAAGATTAAATATTACAGCTCGAGCACCGACAAAATCGTTATGGAAGCAGAGTAATCGATTGAACAAAAAGTCACTGTTTACCTCGCAGTTGTAAAATAAAAAGTAAACAATTGATACGCTGTGACTACAATTACAATATCGTTTAACGACTCTTATCTCAGTCAGTGAGACATAGTTTTCAACATTCGATACCGTGAACCACATTCATTTGGTCGTGCAATTACCGATACCCCTTATCAACCAAGTCGCATGATCCTGCTTCTCTGATAATTCAAATTGCGGCTTTTATATTGATCGTATCAAGGAACCAATGATAGTTTATCTCGTAAATAATAATTTACCCTCGAGTTTGATCGTGTCAACGATACTTCCCGGTGTCGATGAACGGATAGAGGCGTCGTCGAACGTTTCGTGAATTTACCTGAAGCGTCGCGACGTCGTTCATCGATTTAACTGGCAGAAGTGTCTCGCCACGACGGATCGCGCGTGATCCGCGTCGCGGCTCTGACCCTTCCTAACCGTCGTTAATAGGTTTCAACACGCCGAACGTTTCGTCGTAAAAAAGTGTTCGTGTGGGTATGAGACACGTGGAGAGGAGGTAGGCAGGCGCAGAGAACGGCATCGAAGCAACCCGCGTATCAATCGCGGCGAGTTAAACAATATTTTCATGGAGTTCTCAATTGTTGACAATTTAAGAATTAAAAGGAAAAGAAAGAAAAGAAAGAAGAAAGACATTAGATAAAAATAGGAATCGTTAGGACTTCATTGGGAATTCTTGGGAAAGTGTGGACTTAAGGAATCTTAAAAGTCGATTTTCTTCGTTAATTAAGTTTGCGATGGATATAGAGCTACGTATTAAGAACTTATCGGGGAAACGTTAATTTTTGCGGGGAAAAAAATTGGATCAAAGATTCGGTCATTTGTGTTATTCGCAAATTGTATTGCATTTTTTTTTTTTTTATTGGTAATCGGAATTCTTTTATTTTTACTTATTTCTAGCAATGAAATTAATTGTATGGGGAGGTTCGAAGGTTGAGAACCGCTATACTCATGGTCACATGATCGGGGCAAAGGTGCACCGCAGCATTTAAATGGTTAATTTTCATACACATAAGTGGATTTATTTGAGAAAGCAATGATAATTAGAATTCATCTCGTCCAACATTTTGAAATCCTTTCCAGTTATTTCAGCGTGCAGCGAAACGGTTGCATATAATTGTGTTACGCGAAAATTATGTAACACGTAATTCTATGTTCCATTTTTTAAAATAATTACCTTGAATGAAATAGAAATTTAATATATTCGATGTAACGATAAGATATTCATTAGTATCAGACTATTAATTCTTAAATTGTTTTAAAATGTGAACACACTTTAGAAATTGTTGGATAATTAAACGTAGAATCGTTCGCAATAATATTGAAAACTAGTGGCATAAAAGTTTATTGAGAAAAATTGTTACAATTTTATCGAAACATCTTCGCGATGGCTGACTAACAAGTGTCGTTTTTCACTGATTTGTGAATTTGCCAGGATTTGCAGAGATTTGTTTCTCGATTATCGACGGTCGGTATCTCGCGATTTGATGCATCGACATATTTGAAATGGCGGATTTCAGTGACAAATGTGCCGAGGATTGTTCGTTTGATTACAGCGAGGATAAACAGAAAGGCGTGTGCTTAATTAAAGAAGAGTAAGCGGATAATATTATATTTATTTAAATCGTTTACTTTTTCAATAATTATTACGATACAGTATACTCGTATTTTACATAACCTCGATCTTTAGAAACCGCGTGGCATTCTGTCATTATTGATTTCTAAATTCTAATATCTTCGGAATAGTTGATTTTAATTGAGAGAGAAATTTTTTTTACCCCATAACTTTATACATCTATTTAAAATTATTTTAGGTTTATCGTAGAAGATCATGTGAGACTCCTGAGCGCAAAGTGTTTAACTGAAACTGATAAACAGAAGGTTTCGAACAACGCGACTAGTTTGAACGAGGACGCCTCTGCGCTGGATGAACCTCCCTCTAAAAAGTTTAAAAATGACGATAGAAAAGAGAAACTTAGGGGCCAGAATAAAGCAAGGCCGCCACCGTTCAAGGCCCAACGCGAGCTTAATCTCTGTCCCTGGATAGCGGATCAAGCAGTGGACGAGGCAGAAAAGAAATGTGACAATAAAAGATGCACATTTTTGCACGACAGAATTGAGTATTTAAAAATCAAGCCAGACGACATCGCCGATGAGTGTTATCTTTTTAATCTCACAGGCAGGTGCCCGCGAGGCACTGCCTGTAGAATGGGTTCCAAACACTTAACAGCGGAAGGTTTAAATATTATTGACAAAGAAAAACAGGAGGAATTTAAGAAAAGGCCTCCTTCTACGAAAAATCATTTGACAAAAGACATTCAGATTCAATTAAGGAAGCACAAGTACAATTTTTCTAAAGCGGAGAAAATTGTGAAGGCAAACGAGCCATCTAGGAAGAAATCAGGAGTAGAAAATGTTAAACAAATCGAAGAATCCTCGAACAAAGACAAATCTGAGGTACAGAACGGTGCATCATTGGATGCTTCTGTTAGTGAATCTAAGAACGAGGTCTCTGGAACTCTGAACACCGAGCAGAAACTTGGGCCAGTTGAAGACTACGATTTAATAAAATGCAGGAGTTCGGAAAAGAAGAGAATAGACTGGAAGAATAAGATATTGTTAAGTCCTTTGACAACGGTGGGCAATTTACCATTTAGAAGAATTTGCAAAGAATACGGCGCAGATATAACTTGCGGAGAAATGGCTTTGGCACCGAGGATATTAAAAGGTGCCCACGAAGAGTGGGCCTTGGTGAAGAGGCACGAATCTGAGGATATCTTCGGTATACAACTCTGTGGAAATAATCCTGGTGTGCTGACAAGATGCGCACAATTGCTGAACCAAGAAATCAATATCGACTTCATAGACTTGAACCTGGGTTGTCCCATAGATCTAATTTACAGACAAGGAGGAGGCAGTGGTATGCTGAATCGATTGAACGTTTTAGAAACCGTTGTTAAATCAGTTAGCCAAGTCATGAATATACCTTTAACTTTGAAAACTAGAACAGGCGTTTACGTGGACAAGCCTATTGCGCACACTTTGATGCCCAAGTTTCGTGATTGGGGTGTGTCCATGATTACTGTGAGTAAGTTAATTGTACCTTTAAGTTTCAAAATTGATTTGAGAAAAAGAGAAAATATATGTTTTAATTTTGAAATGACATTATAAAATTGCAACGAAGTAAATAAAAAAAAAACGTTAACTATTAATTATTAATCAATACAGGTTCATGGTAGATCTCGCGAGCAAAGGTATACCAAACTAGCTGATTGGATTTACATAGAAAAATGCGCGAAAGCAGCGCATCCTGTACCAGTCTTTGGGAACGGAGATATTTTGTCGTTTGATGATTATCAGACAGCTAAAAATTCGTATCCTTCCGTGCACGGTGTCACGGTAGGCCGTGGAGCATTGATTAAGCCGTGGATATTCACGGAAATAAAAGAAAAAAAATTGATGGATATATCGAGCTCGGAGAGGTTTGAGATTTTGCGCAAATATTCGAAGTATGGCCTCGAACATTGGGGCTCGGATACTCGTGGTGTGGAAACGACGAGGAGGTTCATGTTAGAATGGATATCATTCTTGCATAGGTGAGCTCGGTATCGTTTTTTTTTTTTTTAATTAGGTATATTCCTGTTGGAATATTGGAGAGGCCTCCTCAGAGAATTAACGAAAGGCCTCCGTTTTATAGAGGTCGTGACGACATGGAAACGCTTATGGCTAGTTCAAATTGTGCAGATTGGATTAAATTATCGTAAGAATATTTTTATTGTTCGTTTTTAATGCAACCATATTTTTTTTTTCTAATATCAATTTTATTTTCAGGGAAATGTTACTAGGAAAAGTGCCTGAAGGATTTCATTTCTTGCCGAAACACAAGGCGAATTCGTGGAAATAATGTATATGTCACGTAAAGAGAATAATTTTATATCACAGTATATATATATATATTTTTTTTTTTTTCTTTTTTTTTTTTCTTTTCTAAATAAACATTCACCGTACGGAATAAGTTTTAGGTGAAAAGAACAAAGAATTTCTTTTTATTTTCTTGATAACCACATAGATAAGGAAACCAACGAAACAAATAAAATTTACAAATAATATAGATTACAAATTGACACGATTCATAATTTGATTAATAATTTTAATATTCTGCTCCGTTTATGAATCGATTAAAGAGTGACGCTTGAAGGATTGGCATTTTCACTTTTTAATCGTTAACCTCTGTACTCCACCTACGATCTCGTTAACTGTAGATTAATAATGATCGCTTATGTCTCCGAGGGAAGACTCTGGCCACATGCATTCGCAACCGCTGGCAATCTGCATGACGAAAGGTTCCCAACATTCGCTGTTCCATCGTCGCCTTACGAAAAACAGGTTTTTACTTCTTTGCACGCAATGAAAAGCAGGATGCACGCATCTCTGAAATACACGCACGCCATGAGACAAGAAAGAAGAAATATATTAATTTTATTAATTTAAAAAGGTTTGTATTTTTAATGTTTCCCATTCCTATGTTCACAAACTACAGAAAATTACAATCGTGCTAAAACGCTAAATTCAAAATCAACTATCGCGGGTACAAACTTATTAAAATAAAAAAGAGAAGAAGAAGAAGAAGAAGAAGAAAAAAAAAATATGTATCTCTTCCAGATTTCAACTTCTAACCGAGAAACACCCAAGTTACCAACTATAATCTACCTATAAGAAACGTCCAGTCTATATCCCAGGTAATTGAACGCAAAAAAACCGAGAATCGAATTTATTTTTGCAATTAATTCTACCTGTGTCGGTGGACTCGCAGCGTGCAGCAAGTTATCTAGCGAATAGAAATTTTTACAACGAACTTCGTGATAATGAGGCGGTTGGTACTCGTACTCAGAATCATCTAGCCGCACTTGTTTCGTTACGATTTGGCATAGACTACTGTAACCCTATGGGCAAATTACAGAACGTTAGATCTCGCTCTCCGTTTCTTCCTTTTTGTCGGATACACCATGACTGACAGGCAAATCTCTGTTGTCCCGATCATGAGACCGTTCCTCTTCCTGCTTACGCTCCTTGGTGTTGTCTTCAGGCAGATAGATGTCGTCCTCTGATACAGGAACACGTATTCGAGGATAGTAGGGGTTGCTGGGGTTCACCGAGGTGAGTATCTGGTAGCTTCTATTGCAGTGTTTGCAGACCTCGTTAGAGGCCTCCGCCATTATTAACATAGCCACGACCTGTGAAGTTTGTAAATTGTAAAGGAAATAATTAAGAGTAACTTTACGCTTTTGTATAAGTTACCAAGTAATTTTTTAACGAGCCAAAGCTTGCTGCGTCGCACGGATAATTTTATCCCGGCACATGACTGATTTGTTATAAAAAAAAGGAAGGAGATGTAACTTGAAATTAATCTTGCTTATCGTTTCTGTTTTGATACTTAGGTGAGTACGAATTGCACGGCGAAAGGATTGAATGTAAATATGGTCACACTAGGTGTGATCAATAGGTGGATGTTTTACGTGGCGAAATGAGAGATCAGAGGATCAAAACTGCGAGAAACGCGAGCCATCAATAATCGACGATCGTTCTGCCGTTTTGTCAGTTACATTATTAAACGACCGATTCACTCCACTTCCATTCCCACTTGGCAGAACCCCCTGCATGCGATTTATGCTTTATCAAGTTTGATGGGTCTCTAACGCTGACTGAGACCTCCGTCGATGCTTGAATTTTAACGATGACGCAACATGACACCACAGAATGTCATTAAGAATCCATGTGGTATCATCGTCTTTAACGTTTCAGTCGTAACAATCACTTTTGTACAAAATACTCTGTCGGTGAAAATTTCTTTGGAAAGAGAAAGTATTGTATAACAGCTGGTTTATGTTTCTTGGAATTGTATTAAAATATTTGCGACGAATGAAATTTGACAAAAATATGTCGAATCGATATCGAATGAAAATTATTAATCGGGATTTGAAGGATTGATCGAGCTAGTCTCGTGACCAATTGAACAGTGATGTCAGAAATCAGCGTGGCGTGTTGACGGATCTCTGAAGACGATGATACTCCCGCGAAAAACAGAGTATGAACCGGTCAGCAAGGTCGATCGTGATTGAGCTGACGTGCTTCGCGTCGTACGATATAAATTAGTCTTCCCCGTGCTGATCTCCGTGGCTCTGCCTTTAAATTGACTGTGGAATAGTACTCACCTAGCGAAAACAGTGCAACAATTTCAAAATAAGAAAATAATTCCATAAATTGATACGAGGCCCAACCTAATAGCTTTCGGGTTTAATCTATTTTTCCTCAAAAAATTTTCCCTCGCTTCACTGACCAAGAGCTCAGGAAAAGATATTCCAAGTAATTAAAAATTTCATATGAACCTCAAGAATCAAATGTTCCTTTGTCACCGAGATTGAAGCTCAAAAATATTCTGACTTTTAATTGATTCTCCTGCTTAAAAGTTACTCCTCCACTAAAGATCCTTCGCCTGTGACCAGAAATGCAAGAAAGAAGAAAATTATACATTCCATTGAAAAGCTCAATACTATGAACCAACGATACGTCGCTAAAAAAAATTCCCATAATTATGTAAAGTGTCCAACAACAAAAAACCCAGGTTCACGATGAGACAACCAAAATTAAAAACGAATTAACACTTTCAGGAGGGGGCCAGGGGAGGTCGTCAGCTCGGGCCGCCATCAAGCGTATTTTCCACGCGGTGGCACGTCGCTGTGTGGTAGGTAGTTATCCAATTGACGGTGCCCCCGTCTGACATAGTTCAGTCGACGACCAACTCAGGATGATCCTACAACGTCTCTACCAGTGACGTTCTTGCGACTCTACGTTCCAGTGACCAACGAATTGCGTTCCTCTACCTTGTGCCTGCCATTGATCACACATCACACATGAATAACAAGTGAAGAGAAGATTGGGATTCTGTAAACATTGTAAAAGTCGAAATGACTGCTCCCATAAGGGTGTCCAGAGACGTGATCGTGCTTTGGGACTGGATTGCTGGTTCAGTGAGAAGTAACCCGGTCAAGGTTGGCCGTTGTCAGTGAACTGGTTCTTTTTCTGGCTGTCGACAGACAGCAGAGGAGCTCGGTTCGATCTGCGACTTCTTGTTTTTTTTTTTTTTTTTTTTTT
>SMSQ01026105.1:0-29145 GCA_019453375.1 Ctenoplectra terminalis
GATATATTGCAAAATGAAACAAATACAATGCGATATAATGCAAAATGAAACAAATATAATGCAATATAATGCAAAATTAAACAAATATAATGCGATATAATGCGATATATTGTAAAATGAAACAAATATAATGCGATATATTGCAAAATGAAGCAAATATATTTTCACTTTTTCATGATAACGGAGAAAAGTCAATGCGAAAAAATTTATTAACACGTTCCGTGCCAAACCGTTTTTACTCGAATTATCATTCAGGCCATTTGATGTTTTGACTAAAGATTGATAGATTATCACACAATATTTCATTACACCATTAACCCTTTGCGCTCGAAGTTTTTTTTCATTCATATTACCAGCAACTCGAAGCAGTTTCGGTGAAAAAATCATATTTATATATACGTAAATGATGTGCTCATTCAAAGGAAAGACATCATTGTATGTTATTATTTTTTTTTAATTCATTATAGATTCAAATGTTGTGTTATTTGTCAGCAAAATAGATTTGTCTTTGACTTATGATATGAACTAAATATTATTTGCATTGTCTCTACAGCGGAGCCCTCGAGTTTGAAGACAAATTTTAAATGGCTCTGCTCCGGAGCCCTCGAGTTTGAAGACAAATTTTAAATGGTTCTGCTCCGGAGCCCTCGAGTGCAAAGGGTTAATCCATAAATAATTAGCTTTGTTCTATACCGAATTTTTTATAATGCCTCGTTCTTTTGGTGGAAATATATTTTACAGAATTAAATTTGTCATAAAATATATGTTGTCAGCGTATTAACACTAGAACTATCGGCGATTAAAGCATACTGTTTCTACTAAAAAAATCGTAACGAAAGGTATATAAAAAAATACGCAAGGCAAGGTAAACAAAGCTTTGTCTACATTTTTAACAGAAAATCGCGGAAAATTGCCTCCGGGATGACATAGTCAATTTATAAAATTTCTATAAAAAATTATTAATGGGTCATTTTTACCACTTTAGTAGTTCTAGTGTTAACACTAGATTAACCTGTTAATTTGACGCAGTTCAGATTTCGTGCTTAAATTTAACAAGCATGTACGCGAAAAATGTAAACTGAAAATGAAATTTATATGCGAAAAATTTACTAAATAAGTTTCTGCTGATAGAAGTCTATTGATTTGAAGTAAACTGAACTAATGATATTACAAAAAATTTGTATTTCAATGTACCCATCGAAATGATCCAATCGTGGCCCGTAAATAATATGCAATAGTGTTAATGCTCTACAAACATTTTAATTAAGTTAATGTTAATACAATCAATCATTTAAGTATATTCAGAAACATCATTTGTCCGTTACTGTACATTTGCTTTAGCAAACAAATTTTGCTTTTTAGTTTAAATGTTAATTAAATTTACCACATAGTGATTCTTTAAAAAAACGTGGGCCATCACTTCCCAACTTATTCTGCATTTATCGCATTTTATCGAATATTTTTAAATGTGTCTACACATTTCTTTTTTTTAATTTCTGCAAATTATAAAATTCTAAGAACTATAATTTTTAATCTTTGCAATTACATTTTCTTTTTTTAGGTACAACGCACGTGGTTTCGACCTGAATCGAAATTTCCCCGATTATTTCAAACAGAACAACAAAAAAAGTCAACCAGAAACAGAAGCTGTGAAAGAATGGGTCTCCAAAATTCAATTCGTTTTATCTGGAAGCTTACACGGAGGTGCACTCGTTGCTAGTTATCCATTCGATAACACACCTAATTCGCGTAAGTTTGTTCTTATACATTATTATTCTTATTAACAAAAAAAAAAAAAAAAACATTTTTGTTTCGTAAATTTATCACGTTTCGAATATCTCTTGCGTTTAAATCGAGGAATTTATACGATTATGGTTAGAAAATTGTTAAATTAATATTAACGTACGCATCTGTACGCGTACCACAATCACACGCTAAACTGATTTAATTTAATTTGCACATGAGTAGACTGTTTTTGTTACGGTACCAATTGTATTACGTAATTAATATCATTGAAAGCAATCTGATCGTATTGTGTAACTTTTCATGCTGTCAGGAATATGCCGGTCAGCGCCATTATGTGCAGGTATAGTATATTTACTAATCAGAAAATCTGTCCTAGTACTTCTACAACATTACTTTTGTGGAAATAAAGTATAAATATTTTTCTCAAGGATATATCTTGTCAAATTACTTAAATAATTCCTTAACGAACTTCCAATATTAAATAAAAGTAACAAACAGAACATAATATGATATGGTACAAATTTGGTTCGACATTATTTTCATTTCTTATATCTGTAACTGTATTCAATTTAAAAATTTCGTATCGATTGATAAAAAGTTTTCTAATTTAACCCTTTCGCGTCGAACAACGCTTTTTGGCGCTCGGCTATAGATACTCGCTTCGAGCGGACAGCGCATTTTGACGTCGTTCACTTGTTATCAACATCTGCCCAATAATGTCCATTCAGTCGGTTGTTCTCGACGCGCTAGCAGTACACGCTTTTTGTCCAGAGATGTTTTATATTAGGTTGGAAACTATGAAACGGGCGTTTTTTGTTTAAACCTTTCCAGACGGGACGGTCCGAAGTGAACCGTACCGTGGTGCCGAGCTCCTGCAGCGATAGTCATTTAAAATTGCCAGCGCATATTTCCGCTTAACCGCGGTTTTCGTTCATAGCACTCCAACTCAAATTCTGGACATATTATATGTATATACACAGATTTTCCACAGGATAAATAAATGATACAAGAATTCTTCTGACAATGAAACGTTAGCTTCATCGATCATATTAGTGAGAAACACATATACGCGTTTCTCGGCTCTATCAGTTGTTTTCGCGGAACGCATATTTCAGTTCCTCGGCCATCGACACGCATTTAGGTGGGACACATATATGCGTTTCTCGGCTCTATCAACTGTTTTCGCCAAACGCATATATGAGTTCTTCGGCCAATTTGATAATTTGCGTAAAACGTATATATGCGGCGCTCGTCCGCAAAGGGTTAATCTGTGTTGAGCTGCGACTGAGAGAAATACATTGTAACGTGCGCTCGATATTTTTATTTATAAAGCTTAACGCATTGACTGCCACGCAAATTTAGCGCGTCTTGCCCTATGCGCCACGGTTTTATTTTAAAGAAAACATGAAGTTTTACAAAATATAAAAATATTAAGTTACTGATATAATATTGCAATGGCATTTACAGCAGTTTTGATAACAAAAATTGATAATTAATATGTCCTCTGCACTATATACATTTTTCATTCATCCTTTCTATTAATTTCCAACGCAAATAGCCATTTGTAACAAATCTAGACTTGCAGCGCCCACTACGAGATATCTCGTAGCTGGCAGTTTTGGTACAAACGCTTACTACGAGATATCTCGTAGTTGGCAGTCAATGCGTTAAAGGTATTCTTCTCACTCATTTTGTAAAATTTTTTCGCGTTTGTATCCCATTTTTATTTTATTTTTATCCTGAACCAGATGGAAACAAAACGCGATTTACATCTACTCTTCTTGTACGAGTTTAAATTAACCCTTTCCACTCGAAAGACACATTTTTGCGATACTTGTCCCAAGGAACAGAGAATGAATTTTGACCAGTGCTTTCTAAAATATTGCACGAACTAAAGTTATCAAGCTATTCAACATTGTCTTGTATAATGTAAAAATACACGAAAAGTTGAAATAAAATAATTATATTATACGCGATTCGATTCGCTGCATTGATCCAAGTGGTGAGTGAGAATCACCTCTCGAATGCAAAGGTTTAAATCATACCGCAGCTCAAGCTTCAAGAAATATTAATCAGGCATTCGGAGATGGATCCACCGATGAAAAAAAATGCTCGATATTGGTTATAAAAATTTCGTTCCGGCAATTTGAGTATCGTGAACGAGCCTCGAGGAAGACCACCGGCCCATATTGATAACGAGGAATTAAGGACGACTGTGGAATCCGATCCACGCACAACTAGTCCAACGCTTGGGTCTAAACTAGCAACTAATCGTACAGCTGTGTTAAAACATTTGCGCGCAATAAATAAAGTCAAAAAATTGAACATAGCTGAACACAGACTAAACAAAAAACGCCCGTTTCATAGTTTCCAACCTAATATTAATCAGGCATTCGGAGATGGATCCACCGATGAAAAAAATGCCCGATATTGGTTCCAAAAATTTCGTTCCGGCAATTTGAGTATCGTGAACGAGCCTCGAGGAAGACCACCGGCCCATATTGATAACGAGGAATTAGGGATGGCTGTGGAATCCGATTCACGCGCAACTAGTCCAACGCTTGGGTCTAAACTAGGAACTAGTCGTACAGCTGTGTTAAAACATTTGCGTGCAATAAGTAAAGTCAAAAAATTGAACACATCTGAATACAGACTAAACAAAAAACGCCCGTTTCATAGTTTCCAACCTAATATAATCGAATATTCAATATCGAATATTAATTAATTTCTGAGCGCTCCGCCGCGAAAGGGTTAATTAAACAAAAACTGATTTTAATAATTACATATTTTACTTTATGTATTATGTTCATGACGATATACTTATACAAATGATAAGAAAAACATGTCCTGATGTAATACTTTGTTTCTATGAAATAATTTATGAACAAAGGAACGGAATGACACAATTGCAATACAAAAGGCTACTGTCATTATGCAGAATGATTCACGCAATAGCAACAAGTCATACCTCATTTCCGATTACAATTGGAAAGAAAATGTTGAAGGAAAAAAGACGAATGATTCAACGAGGACAACATTTGTAAATATTTACATATTTTTTTTCCCAAGTGTAACAATGCATGTGCCATTTTCTTAATTGGAAACGTCAAATCGTCTCGTCGTTCTGCGTAAAAAATTATTAGCGTAAAGTGGTCGAAAAATAATTAATTCGTGTCATGTTTATTTTAAATTTACTTAAAACAGAACAATTCTGTAGATCTAAAACTTGAACGAACGGATAAGAACACATTGCGTAATAATAACCAGAGACATCATTTCGATTCTGTTATGAAAACAGTAGAGTGGTGATGTATGAAGTGATTAAAATTTAATGCAGAAACGTTCGAGCATTTTTTTAAATGAAAATTCTTGTTTTAACACTAAAATTACCAATAATCACAGTATATTTATTTTTACTTGTTTTTACAACTTATTTGTAAATTACAATAATAGATATTTGAAAAAAATACATAATGAAATAAAATCAAATCCTTAACAATATATTTAACAGAAAATCACAAAAAATACTCAAAAATGCATCACTAAAAATTTATAGAATTTTTATAAAAAATTACGAAGTACTATTGGTAGTTTTAGTGTTAAATATCTTACAAACTAATCATTTTTCGACCACTTTATCCTAATACCTTTCTACACAGAATAACATAAAGATTAGATCTATGCAAAATAATATACGTTTTCGTTTGAAAAAAAAAAAGGAAAAATAGTGTAATCGTAAAATGCGTATGCATCCTTGCAATTACAATATTATTCAGAAAATATGTTTAAGAGAGAAACACCACGGTAAAATTGAAAAAAAAAATAGACTTTTTTAATGCATTTTCGGAAAGATACACATTTCGTACTTCTAATATAAATATTTAATAAAGAGTCCGGAAAGTTGTAAGAAGATTTCTGAAATAGTTCTCTTTCAATAAATCGCAAAGATAGCGTTACTTTTCAAGCCATTACCATGGTGTTCCTTAAAGCATCCACTATTTTCTTCTAAAATTTTTTTTCCAATTGCAACAATTAAAGAGGTATGATTTATTTCAGTTGCATGGATCAATCTGTAAATGTTGCACTATTATCTCTTCAGTATCATTTTTACAGCAAATATTTCAATTACTAATCGAATACCTATAATTAACATTCACTTTTAATCAAATAACCATATAATTTTTACCGTGAACTTTACAAAATTTAAAGCTTACAATTAACACGAACTCGTACGTTTCAAACAATTATTTACAAAAGAAGGCACAAATGATACAAACAAAAAATATAATCTACGTATTAATTCATTTTCAAAAATTCAAAAAACTTACGATACTTATTACTTAGTTATTATTTTCATATTTTATGAATTAGTTATGTATACGTGTTAAACAAACTATGTTTAATGAGTTCTTATCGGTACAATGAAGCTAAAAAAAAAAAAAGAAGAAAAAATTCTCGTACAAATTTCAGAAATCTTGAAAAAGGTAGATCTGATCCAAGATCTATACGAACAATTTAGTGTTTCAGAGTTACACTTCGGCGCCCAGTATTTCGCCAGACGACGACGTATTTCAACACCTATCGCTAGTATATTCCCGAAACCACGGATCCATGTACCAAGGATTGCCCTGTTCGCCATCTCAACCAGGATTTAAGAATGGTATCACTAACGGAGCTCAATGGTACCCACTCACCGGCGGAATGCAAGACTTCAACTACGTGTGGAACGGATGTATGGAAATTACGTTAGAACTTTCATGCTGTAAATATCCACCTGCTTCAGATTTGCAATTTTACTGGGAAGAAAATCGCGCGGTGAGTTATCAAACGGAAAAAGACGTTTTTCAGAAACGATTATCTGTTTTCTTTCTTTTTTATATCTATTGGCGATATTTTAACCCTCTATGGGACCGTGTGACTTAAAAGTTACAAACTGATGTATCTATATTTGAAAAAATTAATTTTCTTTAGTTATCGCTGCACTATTAAATTTGATTACTGTGTTACTGTAGTGACACCACGATCCATCTACAGTAATTATTAGTTAAAATATTTACAAATCAAAATGAAAAACTGTAATAAATCGTAATTTTTTCTCCAATAAGCAGACAAAATTCGGGCTATAGAGGGTTAAAAGTTACAAACTGATGTATCTATATTTTAAAAAATTAATTTTGTTTAGTTATCACTGCACTATTAAATTTGATTACTGTGTTACTGTAGTGACACCCCATGATCCATCTACAGTAATTATTAGTTAAAACATTTACAAATCAAAGTGAAAAACTGTAATAAATCGTAATTTTTTCTCCAATAAGCAAACAATATTCGAGCTATAGAGGGTTAACACGTTAAGCGCTAACGCCGATTCCGGTCGATTTTCTCTTAGACCGTGTGCCACGATACGAATTAAAAAACATTTGGTTGAAAAATAGCGAAGAATTTAAGAAGAAAATTGTAGAAGCTTGCAAAAGAAAGTCGTATGTTTTTTTAACATACAGTGCTGTGCAAAAGTCTTAGACCATCTTTATTATTGATCTTGTAATTGTAATCAAACATATTTTGCGGAAGCATTTCTGAACACCGTTAAATTCAAATTTTCCCATATCGCCTTTCTTGTATTGGTCATTCATAATTTTATCTGATGAAAATATGTTTTAAAAATTCAGTACTAAGCAGAGCGTTGCCTAAAATATTATGGAACGCGTATGCAAAGTGTAAAGGAAACACGTGAAGGAAGTCAAAAAGGAAAAATTCAGCTTCTTGAATTGTCGATAACAGAATGAAAAATGCAAAGTGAGTTCATTAAAATTTTTTCAACGATTTTCTAAAAAAAAAAAAAAAAAACTGTCATGCAGTGAAAGTAAAAGGAGAATGCACAAAATATTGATTATTTTAAATTAACCAATATTTCTCAATCTAATTAATACCTCGTGAAACTAATTCTTAAAAAAATAAATAAACTATAGAAAAATTAAAATAATATTAATCCATCCTAAATTCGTTTCTAAAATAGCAAAATATTTTTTTCGGCTTTTTCTCGGCAGGTGATCTAAAACTTTTGCACAGTACTGTATATTAACCTCTTGCGCTGGACATTAATTGGCAGAAGCCCGTGACTAACGTGAAAATAGATGTTTATTTATATTTTTTACAGAAAATCATGAAGAATTCCACAAGTTGTGTCATTGTAAATTTATAGAATTTCTAGGAGAAATTACAAGCCGGTGATTTTGACCGCTTTGGTAGTTTTAGTGTTAAATAAAATTACATTTCACGAAAGTTCGGACTCGAATTTTATACCATAAATCCGCACGAACTTTTTCCGACACCTAATACGACGCTTACATAATTTGTGTGTGTAGTTTGTATTTTAAAAAAACATTGAGTAATATGTGTATACTTTGATTTTCTCAGGCTCTCATTAAGTTTTTGGCGGAAGCTCATAGAGGAGTTCGTGGATTTGTTATCGATGAAAATGGAAACCCCATTGAGAGAGCTTCTATAAAAGTGAAATCGCGAGACGTTAGTTTCCTTACGACAAAATACGGCGAATTTTGGAGAGTTTTACTGCCAGGAGTGTACAAATTAGAGGTAATTTTTTTAAAAACTAAATACCATGATGGACAGCAATATTTTTATATTAAAAACTTCTATATATCATTTATTATATATACTAGAAATATTATATAACTATTACTAGAAATAGTATATTACTAGAAATATTAACACTTTGTTGACCGGGAATTTTACACAGAAACTATATCGTGTCACCGGCTATTATTTTGTAATTGAATATGGAAGTAAAACGTTCTAAATAAACTCCAATAAATTTTATTTATACTGAATGAAATGAAATTAAACTTTGGACATATTTTTTATATAACTTTTAATAATATTTTTTTGTACGATAAACTGTATGGCAATCACCTGCGTGTAATGGTACCTAACAGGTTTTGCAAATATATCTCGTTTCGCTGCGCTTTCCTTTTCAAGATCATACTCTACACCTTCTAGTTGGATTTGTTTTTACGCCAGTCATTATTTGTTCTAAAACGTAAACACGATACGCCAAGTTTTTGCAATATTCTATATCGCCCTGGGTGTCATAAATTGAAATAGATAATGTAAGTGCAATGACGTGTTAACTCGTCACCGGTCAGCAACGTTTGGGTATGAAAAGACGAGTTAACTCGTCATCGGTCAGCAAAGTGTTAATAGACCTGGATAAATCAATATTGTACTTATAATATGTACGTTTTTATAAACAATATTTAATAGTCCTACATAATACGATGTAATTTACGTCTCGATTTGGTTAAAATTATAAAAAGTATATATAATTATTTGTATATAATACTATTTGTATAAAATCGTTTTAAAAATAATTAAAGCTTACTATCATATAATATTTATGATTTTATTTCGTAGGTATATGCAAACGGATATCTTCCACGTGATGTTGAATTTAGAGTAGTAGAACAACATCCAACGTCTTTCAATGTAACGTTATATAGAGCAGCTGTAAGTATAATTTAAAAACTTAAAAGCTTCATTTCTTTTTACAATTTAAGTTATTTATTTTCAAATTATTCTTACAATGTTGTTGGTTCAACAGTGTATCCAAGAGCTTTTAAAGATCAAGAAATATGACTTAAAAGTAATAAATTGTTCAGTATTTGTATAAGATAACAAAGTTTAACATTAATATTAAAATTTTGAATAAAAAAAAAAAAACTTGTATTAGTATTGAACCAACATATTACATTATTATTAAACTACAAAACATTGATATATAGTACACAAATATACTACAATACTTAGGAAACCGCAAATTTTTATACAGTTATGAAAAATTTGAAGACACAAAAACATAGAATGCACATAACAAGTAAAAATATATAAATAAATTAAAAATATAGTACTCGTTATAATATGTAGTTAACCCTTTCGCTACGAAGAGAGTATACAGGGTGTCCCAAAAGGTCTGTAAGTCCCATTAAGGGATTATTCCTGAGATGATTTCAAGCAACTTTTTCCTTTGCCAAAATTTCAAGATCAGCTTTATAAACCCATTCGCTGCCAAGGACGAGTATACTCGTCTTTGGCAGGGTGTCATGCATTGCCAAGACGAGTATACTCGTCCTACTTTAAATACGTTATAACATGCGGGCTTTTGAATTAGCAAATTTTTTGTGGCCACAAACATAAATATAGAAATGTAAAAAACTTGAAAAAATACTAGAAATAAAATTTTTTACAAAAATTATACTTTATTTCTTATTTAAAGAGAATGATCTTTTACAAATTTAAATATAAATGGCAATGGGAATGACTTCATATAATTTAGGCTTGGCGAATGGGTTAAACATCATATTTAAATGTTGTTATGTATATTTTAATTATATCAACAAAAACTGTATGGATTAGTATACCAAGAGCCCTTTAAATTCCGAGAGCACCGTAGTGAAAGGGTTAATAAAACAATTTCCCAATTATATTGATAAAAATATGAATTTTCATAAAATTCAGCAGTCTAGTAATGACATTCCAAAACTTATCGAGGATACACAAAACCGCAGATAGTAGCAGCCTCTTATACATAACGATACAAAAAGAATTCAAAAATTTAAGGGTAAATAGTACTCGGCAAACGAAGCAAAAGCTAATTTTTCGCAAGTTATAAACAGTTTCTCGTTTCGGTCAAAATCAGTATCTGTGTCTTTGTTGCACAAAAACATTCGAAATTAAAAAGTTGGATAGCCGTTTCAAAAAGAAATAAAAATGATTATTTATTATTAGAATTAAGGAATTTCTTTTTACAATAATCTTACAGTTTCTCTTAATTCATATTTATTTTGTGGCTTGAAGTCAGTATAATCACCCTTAAAACTTTTGAATATCTGTCGAACGAATATCTGTCGAAAAATTATAATTTTATAATAGTGACAAATAGAATAAGACGATGCAATTTTTTTTTTTTTTTTTTTTTTTAATTGAAACTTCTTATTACTCACTTTGATAACAGAGACTTACAGGTGAGGACGAAACTGGATCCAATTTTTATAATGGAAACAGGGACCACATTAACAGAGATCACGTGATACATTTTCGACCACATTCTGGAAGCAATACCGCTTCCGAAGGAAACAGCGGAATTTTCTCATCCCTTAGTAACGGATTCAATTCCTTCGTCAGTAATTGGTTTGGGTGATTAATTATAAGTTAGCGTACAGCTACTTTTTTGACACTGTTGTTTCACGCTAATCTCATATTCACGAACAGAAATGATGAAACACTGCTAAAAATATCTGTCATTATTTGTTACTTTATTCTGTTATAAACGACGATCTGTTGAATTATTTTTTTTCATAAGAGATTCACGAAAATTAAATTATTTCTTTCATAACAATTAAAATGTACATAATTTAACACGCAGATGTCATAGTTTAATGAACAGATGCTTTTATTTCTATAATTTTGTAATTCTCTGTAATTTCGATAATTTATTTCTTAATTGTATTTTTAAAATACTTATTTATATTATTTAAAAAAAAAAAATTGTAATAATAGATTAGCGATCTTTATTTTTATTTTTGTACACCGTTTAAAATATTTATTAGTTATTGGAAAGAATAGTGTACGTATCTTCATCACTCGATTTCCAACATCAAATTTTGTTGTATAATAAATAATATTTATGTTAAATATTTAAGAATGACATTCCATAATGTTGAACGCAACAAAAATAACATCGAACAAACATTCTAAACAATTACAATTTATCTTTAAATATTTCTTCCTAAGTTTAATCCGGATCTATTTTGTTTCTAGTCTCTTAATGAATGAGATTCTAGTCTCTTAATTAAAAGATAATTAAAAGATAACGTAAACAAAAATTGCATATGTCATAACTTAATGTTTGTTTCTAATGTCTATATTACAAAGAGTATGTAGCTTGTTTCGTATCGATTGTTCGCATAATAATTTATATTATTTTTAAAATCTTGTAAAATCTTGTAAAACAGTATTCTATAAAAGGAATCAAATTTTCTTAGCAATATCGATAACAGTTAAAATTCGTATTATTTACAAGAAAAGACTAATATAAGAAGGACGATTCGCATGCAATAAAATAAAATTTAAACGGAGAAGAATTTTAAATTAAATCATTTGGAGTATATATCAAGAAAAAGAATTTTTAATAATTTTCTTTTCTCACACGAAAAGGCTTGCCGAAATATTGTGCCTCCATTTATCGAAGTCGTCAATCTCAAAACCCACAAGGGTAGCACCAAACAATGGCCTTAAAAATTGTGTGATAGTTTTTCATTATAAGATGAAAAATTATCTTCTCTCACTCCAATTATATTTTTTGTTGTTAAAATAAAATAGATAAAGAATCGAGAGTTCGAGTAAAGAAGTAATCTTCTATATTTTTCTTTGCATATCATAAATATAAATTATATTTTTAAAGAATACGTATATATACTGTGACGAATAAAAATGTAAATAGCGCTAGTTTTATAAAAAAAAAATAAATAATATTACAAATTTTTTAATCGATTAATACAAATTAGATAATTATAATTACAAGCTGAATTTGGTAGACAAAAGAAAACACTATATTTTTTATTTATACTAACAACGTACAAAGTATTTAAAAAAAATAGAAACTTGATGCTACGTATACAGTTTTGAATTTGAATAATGTTTCTCGAATCGAAGTTTTAAATGAAGTTTTAAACGAATATTTCATCCATTTTCATTCATTTTTTCCTTTTTTTGGGTTTTTTTTTTTTTTAGTACTTTTAATCAGCATAGCACACTTCCTACTTAATCATGAATTTCTGTTTCAATATCATAACATTTCTTTTTGCTCTTGTTCAAAACTTTTAAATACCAGTTTTGTATTTTGCTAATCTTTATTTAACCCATTTGCATCATTAGCGTATGTATACGCTCAATTTTGGTGGTCACTATCATTATTCGTTAGCTAAAAAAATAGAAATGGAGGATGTTGTTGGAGATGAAAGCAGTGATTCTGATTATAGTGAAGAAAAAATTAGGCCACTGAAAGAAAGACGAATTATTTAATATAATAAAAGAAAAATTTTGTGGTAAAGACCTTCTTTTCATAGTTCCTTATGATGCAAATGGGTTAATAATTGGCCACAAACTTTCAATCGAATTTATATTCAGACTTTGTGCTAGCCACATCATTGCATAAACTTTTTTGTTTGAAAACCTTGTGTTACGGATCGTTTTGCTGAGATACTACTGGTTTCTCGTTATATTCAGCAGATCCAACAACCAAGGGTAAATTCTTGTGTAAAATATTAAAATATTGTTCTTGCACAAAATGCATTCAATCGTAACTAAGGGACCAACACTAGTATGTGTAAAACAACGTTAACATATACTGAAGCCACTCTCGAATTTCATAGTTTGATTCCAAAATGTACGAGATCTTCCATCCGATTCAAATCTATTTATTTATTTTTGTTTTATCACCGCATAACCCTTTTACAATCTTCTGTAGTCTATTTTTTTATATATATTCACAAATTAATTCCGTAATTCAATATTTTTATCAGAGAGAACTAATTTTCAATGAATTTTTTTCTTTTTTTTTTTTAATTGTTTATTTTAAGTCGCAATAACTGGTAAATTGGGTTATTAGCAATTCAGTCTACAGAGAAAATGTTTCTGGAGAATTGAAGTTTATGGAGCAGTGTATTATTTTTTAGAAATTTAAATAGTTGCTGTATCTTATTTTTGTTAATGTTTCTCCGCATACAGCGGTTCTTTTGTCTTTAACCCTTTGCCTTACAATCACGAGTCGCACTCGTGGCGCAGATTGTGGTTCAAATACAATAAAAACATGCTATATTTCTAATAAAGTTTAATTTTAGTTTTAACCGCAATTTAAATTTAGAAGATTGAGAATTAGCAAATATAAATTATGTATAATATTTTAATATTTTGCATTTGACTTGAATATTTTATACTTTGCAAATATAAATTATGTATAATATTTCAATATTTTGCATTTGACAAAGTGCTGAACCAGTGAACAGCTATTACTAACGCATACTATATTTCTAATAAAGTTTAATCTTAGTTTTAACAGCAATTTATAAATTTAGAAGATTTAGAATTAAAAAATATAAATTATATATAATATTTAAATATTTTGCATTTGACAAAGTGCTGAACCAGTGAACAGCTATTACTAACGCATACTATATTTCTAATAAAGTTTAATCTTAGTTTTAACAGCAATTTATAAATTTAGCAGATTTAGAGTTAAAAAATATAAATTATATATAATATTTAAATATTTTGCATTTGACAAAGTGCTGAACTAGTGAACAGCTATTACTAACGCATACTATATTTCTAATAAAGTTTAATCTTAGTTTCAACCGCAATTTAAATTTAGAAGATTGAGAATTAGCAAATATAAATTATGTATAATATTTGAATATTTTGCATTTGACAAAGTGTTAAACCAGTGAATAGCTATTACTAACGTATATAAATACCAAAAAGTAAGGCAATGGATTAAACTAATTATTTTCAAAGATCAACGAATGATCCATTCGTGTGCACCTACAGTTACTAATAAAATTGAGCGTACACTTATAGTAGTTATGAAAATCGACAAGAAAATGAATGAAAATATTGATACTTTAGTGCAATATCGCAATATATATTCATTCGAATAGTTTAAACAATTCACAAAAAAAGTTGTTGAATAATATTAACTATTTAGCTATATCTAACTGGAAATATAAAAATATCGCTATTTCAATAGCATAAAATTGAGCGTATGCATAGATATCTATGACATTATATTATAAGATTTAATATAACATATTAGTATTTCGTTGCGAAACCTTTACTGTCAATTACTGCTTGCAATCGTTGCGGCAGGGATAGAATTAATTTTTCGACGAAAGATGGCGAAAAATTTTCATATTCTTCGCGTAGCTTTGTTTCAAAGTCCCTTTCGTTTGTTAAATTATAATATAATATTTTCGATTTTATATTAAATTGCGTTATTGCATTAAAATATCTATGCTTTCATTCATTTTTTACCGATTTTCATTACCGAAATAAATATACGCTCAATTTTGTGAGTAACTGCATATAAGAAGTAAGTTGCTATTATGCGATTCGTTTTATTTTTCTCTGCAATCTGTAGTAGAAATGCTACAAAGAATTTTTTATGCTACAAAGAAATAATAATTTTCTTTTCATCTTCGCTGAATGGCTTCATCTTAGATTTTTCTTCTCAAACAATTTATAGACCGAGAACTCATTGTTGGATTTGCTGATTTATAATTCAATTCGTCAATCGTCAATTTTAAAATAATTATTAATTTATTCGCTCCCCTATCACTTATTTGTTATTCAATCTACTTCTGACGAAACGTGCAAAACTATAAAACTATAAACACTGCATCAAGTTCCTATTTTTTTTTAAATATCCTATACATTGTTAATATAAATAAAAATAAAACGTTATCTTCCATTTATCAGATTCAGCTTATAATTATAATTATTTACTCTCTATCGATCAATTGAAAAATTTGTAGTATTATTATTTTTTTTTCCTTTTTACGAGATCAAAATTGTGCATTTACACTTTCAATCGTCACCGTATATATTAAACGAAAGAATTTTAAACAGTATAGACGTTATATACTATACACATAATATTTTACTATAGAAACTATATTAAAAGAGAAAATGTTTAATTTGAAAGAAAGATAAATTTATAGCAGGACGAAACGTTATTGCGTTATAGGTGTAGGAAAATATATATTATAAAGAACTATTTAACGTTTTTGTGTACGAAAATAATATTTTTGTAGAACATTTAGTATACAATGAATTAAAAATTAAAATAGGTACAAAAAAAAGGGCCCATAACTGCACCGTATAAAGGTGTGCGAAAATTTTCAACGTAAAATTAGTTTAGATATACTACTGAATATACTCTAATAAAACAATATGTGTTCAATACAGTTGTTCAACGTTAATTGCAATACATAGTTCTTAACTTTAATAATAGTCACCTAAAGTATGGTTTCCAAAGAAATAATGTTGTAACGCGTTTCTAAAAATTAGTTTTGCACGTTGAAATACTGAACAAGATTACTTTAACTGCTAACAAACAAAATGTCTTCAATTAATATACTTTAAAAATATGTATGAAATAATAATAAATATATATAAAATGTTTGAGCTTCAAAATGATTACCTTTAAATATTACACATTTATCCAAGGCAAAAACTATTATTTACCCTGATCTACAATTCAGTGAGTTAGTATATAAGCATATTATGATAAACAAAAATTAGTTATTAACTGCACAACGATTAAATAATTTAAAAATAATATCGTCTCTAATATAAAAATCTACACTGCTTACAAGGAATATTATAGAGTTGAAACACGCGGATTTTGATGAAATTTTCATATGATATAGATCTTAAAAAAATATTAGACAGATATTTTTTTATATTGGCCATCGTTCACTTTGACGCGGTCACAAGGGGTAATCAGTCCTCAAAGTAAGGTGCAAAAGTTTTTAAGCAAAACAATTTTTTTTTTTAATTTTTGAGCAAATTAATTTTTTTTTAATTTTTAAGCAAATTAATTTTTTTTTAGTTTTTAAGCAAATCAATTTTCTTTTTATTTTTAAGCAAATCAATTTTCTTTTTATTTTTAAGCAAATCAATTTTCTTTTTATTTTTATCTTCAATAGTTTTCAAAATATACTGTTAACCCGAACCTCACCCCCTATTTGGAGGGTTGATAACACCCCTTCAAAGTGATCGATGGCTAATATAAAAATATACGTGTCTAATATTTTTTTCGAGATTCATATGATATCAAAATTTCATAAAAATCGGCGTGTGACAATTCGTAACATTCCTTGTTAGAACTATTACGATATCTCTATAAGATACTTTGTCGATATTATATATGTATTAATTATCAACTAAAATAAATACAAGAAGGATTTATATTACAATTTAACCATAGTGCAGTGTACAATAAGGAACATGTTATGATTAACTACCTCGATACTTGCATGCACTCCTAGCCCCGTTTTTATGCAACTATCAAAGTTCTTACAATGAAACGAATATCTTATAGAAAAATTATGGCTGAAGTATAGTAGTCAGACTGCAAAATTTTTTTTCTATTAACTCAGTAATTTATTCAGAATATTCAATTTTATCGTATCATAATATTTTGCTACACGGCTGTAACAATAACAATTCAATAACAAAATCATAAATTACATTTTTTGAAAAATAAGCAAGCGTTCGGATACTTTTGAACGGTAGTGTATGTATAAATGTAGCGTATATTTAAAAAGTCCAAAAACAAACCGAATGAGCGAAAAAATTACGAGCTATTCTTAGCCCTCTATAGCCCGAATTTTGTCTCCTTATTGGAGAAAAAATTACCATTGATTACAGTTTTTCACTTTGATTTGAAAATGCTTTAACTAATAATTACTGTAGATGGATCGTGGCGTCGCTACAGTAATACAGTAATCAAATTTAATAGTGCAGTGATAACTAAAGAAAATTAATTTTTTAAAATATAGATACATCAGTTTGTAACTTTTAAGTCACACGGTCCCATAGAGGGTTAAAGAAACATTTTTAAATTATCAAAAAAAGAACAAAATGTAACGATCCAATCGTTACACTGGTATAAAAGTAGCTGCCTAAGCTTTGAAACCAAAGCAACTCCAAACTCAAGATCAGAAGCAAATAGAATTGAAGAAACGCCTAATCGAAATCGCAGCCAATTAGCTCGTATTATTTTCTATATAATTAATAATCGTATCACAGAATTAGTGATGCGATTAGTAATTATATATCAAATAACATCGATTTCCCGGGTCTCACCGCGTGGAGGTTGCTGCGAATGGAGACCCACCCTAGCCACGGTCCCATCCACCCTCCTTTTAACCAAATATGCAAAATATTCTCCTTCTGACTTACGTGCATTTGCAAAACGTTCGATTTTCGATCGCTGTGCAAACGGCTAGCCAGAAGGAGATTTTGGAACAACTTACGTGAATTAACAGAAATATATATATGTATAAAAAAAGGAATAATATAAATAAATAAATTACACCTAAATTCAGCTGTGGAATAATGTGATTATCCTATCCTACCTAACTATAAACGTATCTTAGATTATAAATTACCTGCCTAATTAAAAATGTATCTTAACTCAGGTTTACTATGTCTGCTTAACCCATTTGCATCACGACTTAAATTGCAGGGACTCTCACTTATCACCGAAGCCTACACGATACGATCAATCGATCGTGTGTAGTTCATCTTATCATTTATAACTGGTCCCAATTTAAATATCTGCCATTCTTTATTAACACTAACTAATTATAACGATATATCAGAGAACAAAGGATAATATATATTAATAAATATAAAATTATTAGCGCAAATATTTTTGTTCAACGGTATAATATGATGTCGCTGTCGGCGGATTATTCCGCGTTCGGTGATGTAGAGAAGATATTACTCGCGGAATATTCCGCTTCGTGATGCAAATGGGTTAACTAAAGGTTTATCTTAACACTAGAACTACTGAAGCAGTCAAAATGACTGGTTCGTAATTTCTTATAAAAATTTTATAAATTTACAATGATATATTTTGGGGGATTTTCTATGACTTTTTGTAAAAAATATATACAAAGAATTGTTACTTTCAAATGCCTATCATTTTTATTTCTTTGATACAAATAAGTCTACTTTAATCGCCGGTAGTTCTTGTGTTAATAAGAGCCTGTCTAACGATGGATACTTAAAAATTACTTTCCAATCTGTGTATTTACCTGAATTTAAATATTGCTTACCAAACTATTCGTTCTATTCGTTCCACAATATTTCCTGAATCAAACTCAAAATTATAAGACTTAAGACTATCCTAATTACTGAACAAAAATCAGAAGGAATTGCCTTCCTGACTAAAGATCTATGTTAACTTAATAAAAGCCTATCTGACTAAAGATCTATGTTAACTTAATAAAAGCCTGTCTGACTAAAGATCTATCTTAACTTAATAAAAGCCTGTCTGACTAAAGATCTATCTTAACTTAATAGGAACCTGCCTGACAATACATATGTATAACTTAACTTAAAAAGGACCTTCCTAATTGTGTATTTACCTCAATTTAAATATTGCTTACCAAGTCTTATCTACATAAAAATCTAAAAGGATATATAAAAAAAGATGGAAGTTCTTTGAGGAATCTTTTTTCGTTGAACCTTCAATATTTCCTAAAACAAACTAAAAATTATGATTTAATTACCCTACCTACGTAACAACAATCTAATGGTTTCTGGAACGTACTCAAATTCAAAATTGTGGAGCTTAACTAAGTCCTACTAACTTAACAATTACCTTATCTACTTTGAACCTAATTTAAAGCGAGAGTATATATTTATATATAGGTAAATCTCAAAAATATGAATTTTACCTTTTATGATTTTTACATATATGAAAATCCAGATGGAGATATTTTTTGGTGAATTTCTTTCTTTTTTTAACCACTGGTATTGCGATGTTTTCTGAAACAAATTTAAATTAAAAATTATTTAATAAAATACTATGAAATATAAATATTATTGATCAGATTGACTCAAATATTATTTTACTATATAAATCCTCTTTCTTCCAAGTATTTCGTCTGACTTATGTTACTCCGTTTTTGAGCCACTGATATACTCACATTGGTTTGTATATTTGAATTGGAAATTTTTGTAACTCGACAAATCTGTAACCGACTCATTCAGTACATTAGTTGTAAAAAAAAAAGAAAAGAAAAACAAATTGTAAGCTGTGAAGAAAACATGTTAGATAAATAAAGATTATCTAATCGGAATTAAATCAAAACTCTATTACTGACAAAAATTGGAAAAGAATTCTTGGTAATTGATTTTAAATGGTGACTTCAAATAATTAGAAATTATGATTTGAAAATTTTTGTTTATTAATACCAAGATGAATAAAGAACAAATTAAAATATCACTTAGTTCTTATTGATTCAATATATTATACACTGTATTGACTTTTCATTTACAAAATTAATTTGTGTGTTTTTCTATTCGAAAATATATAAGGACTCTACAATCTACATTATTTAATTAATTCCGATTTTTCTTGAATAATTTCGACAACTTCGTGCCTAATTTTTTATTAATATTCATCGTATTAATTTTATGAAACAATTAACTCATGCCATTACTTTGCAATAACTGATTAACATTCAAAAACGTTTTCAAAAAAGTTAAAATTGATATGATCACATTTTACTGCAAATTAATCTAATTTACTATTATAAACAAAAATCAACAAGTTGGCAATAATTGAAAAAAGGGAAACTTTACTATCAACACAAAGAGCCGAATTGTATTCATGAAACACATTTCTTTGCAAAATTTTTCACGTTAAAAAATAAACGATAGTCGCCAGCGAACTTTAATTTATGCAAAGCAATGTCGATGATTTATAAAAATATACTCTACTGTATTAATTTAAAAAAAACTACGACTGAAGAAAAAATTAATAAAAGAGTAACTTTAACAACGAATATTCGCTGCGGAATCTAACCAAATTAATTAGAAGGATTTAAGTAATTAAAAAAAAATTAAGAATTTATTTCAATAGGATAACAAAAGATACTATCCTAAATTCTATTATAAAATGTAGTATAAAAAAATATATTCTTTTGCCAAGATCATAAACAAATCTATACTTCAACAGTATTTTAATTAACAAATGCTCAGTTGTTCAACAAAACAATGAAAGGGGGACAGTAACCTGAAGGGCTACTCTATAATTATCATCCACTCGCAAACCCGAACAAAACCGTGAGTGGAACATGATTTCTCTTTCGAAACACTAATGGAAAATATTCCAAAATCAATCCCGAAGGGGTGCTTCATTACTTGCAATTTCAATTTACCTAATTTATCTACACAATTAAAAAATTGAAAAAAAAAATACTAATTAAGAAATACTACCGAAAGCAGGCAAAGTAAACTGCTTTATTTATTAACGCAACACTAATCTATGCACCCATACTTTTATAATACGCAACTCTAACGGCTCTAAATTCATTGCAACCATCATGGCTGCCGTCGATGCAATCACCCTTGTCCAGGTGATTCAGGAACAATTCCACAATTTCAGTGGAAGAAATTGGGGCACAGTCGCGACTCTATTCAAAAATTAATAATGATGCTAACATGAAAGTTAATATACTTTAAAAGGAAAAAAAGTTAGTTCAAAATATTCGCGATATTTGGAATTCGCAACACTATAGAATTAATCGATAAAAGACAAATATCTTTACAATTTAAAATACTACTCTCAAGAAAAGAAGAAGAACGCGAAAATTATTATCGCAACGCTAATAACAAATTATGTTAATATCATTCTCGAAGCAAATCATCGAAAGAACGTTCGCGATTTTACTACTCGCAACATTAAAAGCAACCACGATCAGTACTTTTCCGCAACTCTAATTAAAAACACGAAATCTTTATTTATTCGCAACTCTAATTTAAAATCATACTCTGGAACCATTCGCGAGTCTAATTCAAACCACGATCTTTTACTTTTTCGCAACTCTAATTCAAACCGTGATCAATTATTCGCAACGCTAATAAAAAATCCATGAATTTATAAAGGGAGGGCTTGCTGCAGCTGAAAAAAAAATCTACGCATGCAATCGAGCACAGTGACAAAGTGGTAACAAGAATGGTCCAGCGTTCGAAAGAATCCTTTCGAATTCTTTTAAATGCTGAACCATTGGTAATCCTCTTCGGCGTATAGCCTCTTCTTTTCTTCGAGCGCCATGCCCGCTGAAACTTAAATCTAGGCTCGAGATTCCCTGATAACGGAAACCAAAAAATAACTTACAAAGGTGAACCAAAAAAGTAAAATCGCGGAACCTGTATGGAACACGCGTGGACGACCAACGATCGCAAGAATCATTGTTCGTGCGCACGTGCAGAACCTCGAGCAAGTAAACGTTCGTTTCGGGGCCTAACTCGCGACCACGGTCGCGATGGCGACTCAAGCCGCCAAATTCGAAAAATCAACCTGGTAAAATCGAAGGCAAATGGCATTCCCCATTCGCGTCGATATTCACCGTTGATCGATCAAATTAGATTTCCTGAAACAGGTTGGTCACGCGAAAAGGCGCCTACCCGATCAGAGACTGTGACCACCCTGCCCGGCCCTACCTACTTATAATTAACACATCATACCAGAAAGTATACTACCTATCCTATCTATTCCTATATTTAAAAAAAGGCAAAACAGGCACACCAACACATTCACTCCACGGTTCTCACACAAGAACCCGGGTGCATAAGCCTACACTAGAGAGAACGTCCCGGGACGTCTCCGACACCCGAGTTCCGGCATACAACCTTGCACACTCTAATGTACGTACCATTTTACTGAAATCGGCTGACAAAGGCTAGCGACCATTGCGTTTAACGCGATAAAAACACGCATCTACTTTTTTCTCAAACTGAACTATTTATAATTGGGGACTAAACTAAATGGTACTAGATGTGGTACCATTGTATTGTAGTTTAGTTATAAGGCGAATCAAGGATAGGATATGGTGTATTTACTTTATTTTTCTATTTGATAGTAGATTTGTATTGTTATAGAAATAAGTAAAATTCCTGAATAATTATTTGATAAGATTTGACTCTAAACGACGCAATTCCACAGCCTAACCACACACACAATGTGGAAAATACGTCGTGCACGATACACTAACGCATTGTCAGCAGCTTAGAAAATTTATTATGACTTATGAACTAGGTTCATCGTGCCGATCGCCATTCACTCGCTCAAGTAGCACCTGGGCACGTGAGCGAGGTCCTGGCAATGGACACGGAAGGGGTTAAAACTGAAAATCCTGACTAAAAAAATGATTAGTACAAGTATTTCATTACTAACGGGCTAATGGTCTTGAATTCTCTATTCTTATTTTATTTGAAATCGAAATGATTCTATTTCATTATTTGAACTGAATCGAGTTACTGAAACTCTAATGAAAAATTAATATATTTGATAAGAAAAAATTGAATTTAATGTAAAACTCTACAGAATGAATAAGTGACTCTATAAGTTAAATATTAAGTAAAATACCCTTGGATGATTCCTTTGTCAAAGCACATTTTCGAAAATACAAATGTTTCAAACCTGTTGGTTTGACTCAGAAATCTACCATTCGCGAAATGTCTTCTTGTACATTCAATTTCACATTATTTTCATACGGAAATTATTAACAATAAACATTAATGTCTGTATAAAATTCTGTACCTCAAATTGTAAAGAAACTTTCAAATGAAATATAATGAAATACTACTGCTATTAAATAGAAAATAAAGCTAAGAAAATAATAAATTATACATAATAGTAATTTATACGTAGTATGATTTATACATAGTGAAATAATAATTATTATTATTACTATAATCCTCAAAGTAACGAAGTCGAAGGGTATCCGACTTCTATACTATGAAAAACATTTGAATAAAATCGTTTAAAAAATGCTGGACCATTAGAATATTCGATTATTCATAAGTTTCCTTTATTTATAAAAATATTGATATGGACTTTCTAATTTTTTTAAATATAAACAAATATTTGTAATAATTAATTTTTATTAATTAAATAATTACTATCAAAGAAACGCGATGTACAAGAAGCCCTGGCCATACCTAATAAATAAGACACAATGAAAATACAAGAGATGTTACTACTCATGGGTATAATGTATACCCATGGTCACTGTGATCGCGAGAAATCTACGTAATACAACCAGTCACCCGTGTCGATTCGGACCTTTCATCCTACGACATGATTGAGTGACCGGAGGAACCAAAATACATGCGACTCACCAATAGATGCGAAGGATGAGAAGTCATCTATCTACCCAAGGGGAAGTCGTCCTGTCAAGGAGAAGTCGTCCTGTCAAGGGGAAGATATTCTGTCAAGGGGAAGACATTCTGTCAAGGCGAACTTGTCCAGCCAAGGGGAAATCATCTGGTAACATAAAAAGAATCATTTTAAATAAAATAATTTGATTTTAAAATAAGGATGTATGCAATTAAATTGCAAAATTTTATCTAAATAAATTATTTTCAAATTATGTATTTGAATATTTCAAATAAAAATTTGGTTAAATAATTATTTATAAAATAAATATTTGATTTAATTAATTATCCCAATAAAATAATATTTCGATAATGGTCTTACCTGTCCACAACCGGGGGAAGGCGTCCTGAAGTCATCAGTCATTAACTCATGGATAGAACTGAGACTCTGAAAATCTTAAAAGAGAACACAGAATATTATTATTCGTTCCTAAAGTCATGGAGTTGATTATTTAAAAATTTCAACTTTAATACAGAAACAGAAATTTATAACTTTCTAAATTTTCAGTAATACTCGAAATTTTCAGTGAATAAATAAAAAAAAAATACAGCAAAGTGCAAAATGCAAAGTTAATTGAAACATAAAATATAAAGATAATGAGAAATAATTTTGAGAAGATATAATTTTCAAGAAAATACAAAGATACTTACAACGTTGGCCTTTGGAGCCCCGCTAGATTCCTTCCAGGCAGTCACTGACTCTAATCCCGCGTAACGAATATTCTAAATAAAATAAAAAAATTAATAAATAAAAGACTATCTAAACCCGACCGTATAATTACAATCGGCGAACAAACTGACTCTAATTCCGCGTGTAAATCTATTCAATCCAATTTTTACGCAACAACACTGACTCTAATCTCCTAATTGACTACTATGATTAATTTACATAGAGCTAGTGTGCTCTAACAAATAAAAAAAAAACTTTTATAAAACAAACACTGACTCTACCGACCGCATTGCGCGCGATCACAAAAAACCTGTGGAAGAAAAAAAGAAAGCAAATTATAGAGAGTTATTTATTTTTCATTAACAAATTTATTATTTAAATATTATAAAAAACAGAATTCCAAATAATTATCAAATTCGAAATAAGTGCTACGAATAAAATATTGTTCATCTATATTGTAAGTAGTTGTTCGTAATATAACCGCTTTGAAACACAATGAGAACTGTGTTATGAATATTCGTTGCGAGAGTGTTAATCTGTTCGTATTTTCTAATTGTAAACAACCACGCGTTCCATGGATTCTCGAAAATGCTTGCGAAAATCCAAGTTCATACCGTAAACACGCACAGGTGGCGTGATGTATAATCGATATTACGGGGCGGCGTTCGCGGTGATCTCGCGTTCAAGGCTGTTTACGTTTACAATTCTCGGTGTTTCGTGAATTAGGAAAGCTACTGAACTCTAATAGTTGACTCTACAAGAATAACCACGACCGACAGGCAAAAAAATATGCGTCATTCCAATCTATCGTTAACGCGTAATAAAATTCGATAGAATCTAAAGACTCTAAATTATCGCTATGTAATTATTAAGGATTTTAGTTTAAAATAATTTTGGATCAAAGAAACGAACTATTTAATATTCGTAACAACAAAGAAGCAATATTTTTAGACAAACTATGAAATTATTAATTCAGCTATATTACGTTATTATTGTAAACACATTATACATCACGTATCACCAACAATTTGGTAAAAAAAAAATGTAATAAAAAGGCATACCATACATTCATCTTCGATAAAATAAATTCGACGTTACCAATCTTCCTAAGAATTCTTCAATTTCGTCATTAGAGGCTGCGATGTTAAAAGCTCGGCCTTATATTTTCTAACAAATAATCTGTAACAAATAAAAATGACAAACTTAAAATAAATCAGTTTAAATAAAACACAATTATATCCCAACCCAATCTAAGCTGCGTTATAGATTCTCAATATCTACTTCGCGAACTCAAAATATCGAATAATCGCTAACAATCTAATCGGCAACAATAGTAAACATTAAAATTACTTAAGTTATTCTCGCAATGTTCCATAGGTTATTAATTAGAAACGTAACAACGCAGATAATATTTTACGGCGTATAATAAATGTTGAAAGTATGCCGGTAGAGTAAGGTTATACAAGGTTACGAACCTCGATCCGAAAAGTACGCCTTATCCCCACGCCACAACGTCCCAAAGACGAATGACGCCACGCGACCGATGCTTGGCTGGCTGAGTGGAGGGGATATCGCTCGGGCCTAGGAGTTGCGCGCGCAGGTTCGAGAAATTTTTCGCGGCAAATTTTTCCTGAACGCCGTCGAAATTCAAATGAACGCCTACAAAATATTTTCAATGTTTTAGTTTTAGCTAGATAGAATATATTTTTTTATTTATACGAGTCGAAAGTTCCAAGAATCGCTTTCGCTTGTAAATTAAAATATATTCGACGTGAATATTTTCCCAATAGGTTGAAATAAAATTTATTGTATCGTTAAATTGTGTTATTACATGTTTTATTGTTAATAAAATTTATTATTAAAAAATGATGTATTTTATTATTAATAAAATTGATTGATTCATTTTAGTTGTATATATATCGTAGTAAATGTTATTTCAATTATTTGTATGACTGTTAACAATAAATTATTCTACCATGACGAAAATATTCTCCAAGACTGTTTCTTATTTGAATGCTAAAATATAATAATTAATTGTAGAAAATGTATAAATTATTGGGTCAAATGTTTTTTTTAATTTTAGACAAAATATCGTTCGTAAAAATCGCAAATAGTTAACTATCGTGAGAAAAAAATGTTTATAAAATTTATACCTGAATGATCGAATAAGACCATACTTTATAAATATACATTAAAGTTTCATAAATTGATTATATAAAGTAAATAATTAATTACTATTTCTAAGCTAGCATTTTAAAGTTCGAAAATATATCTATCCTTCTTCAATCGTTTACTTTCTTCGTTTAAAAGACTTCTACTACGATTCTATGCTCCTGGTATCTTCAGAGAAATGTAACAAGCGCGGAAAACCAAACTCACCGCTCTAAATCGTGAAGGGCATAACAAAACGTCTGATTTTTTACACGATCGATATTTCAGAACATTGAACATGAAGTCCCATAAGATGTTGGGTCTATCCTGTACCTCATTTATGGTAAAACATACTTTACCTCGATACTTATCGATTTTATGGTCTATTCTTAAAATTAGAAAATTATTCCATAATGTCTGAGACTTATTTTTATACTAACAAGAGAGACGCAAATTTATATCTATACCGATTACATTTTAAATATTTATTCGTTAAAAATGAGAAACTTGTGATACTGAATTACTTAATTAATCATTTTTCTGAAAAAATTTTCTGACGCATCTTCCAGATTCTGAATTGAGATTCATTTAAATCTTGTTCATTTTATAAAGAAACAATTCATCATTGATTTAACAAAACTTATCGTAACGCATTAAAATTATGCTTTTGTTAAACAATGTGTTCTTTATAACTACCAAAGCTCCGACTTATTAAAATGATATTCTTAATACCATTATATTGGTTTTATCCCAATATAAAGGTGTGGCAGTATTGATGATACAAATATACATATGTATATGAGCTAATTTCTCGTATAAAAATAAATCAAAATAGTAGAATAAAAGATGTTTGCACAAAGCATTTTTTAGAAGTATGTAATGCCTCCTTAATATCAAAACGTTCGGGTCCGGCGAGAAAGGATTAACGAGCATGAGATAAGTTTTCATTGTTGGAATTCACAGAGTTTAGGTTAATTCGGTAAAATAAAGATAGCGAATACGATTGAGCGAGAATAAAGCTACCGACACGAACCTCAAATGCTTATTTGATAAAAAATTCAATTTCTATATATCTGTTTTTTTTTTCAACAAAAGTACTGTGACGGATTAATGAAATCTTCTAGATTAAAATAAGTCCAAACACGAATTCAATCTTTTGTTCTTTTTTTTTTGTTTTTCAGTTATAGGCAATTTTTAAACAATAACTATAATCTGTTTAATACTATATAGCTTATTACTACGCTTATTAGACACTATTAAATTTTATATCAATATTTGTCTGGCATTGTATGCTTGTCTTATAATCTTTTTCATAAATAGCCAGTCACATTCCTACGGGCATATTCAACTCGCTAGCAATATTATAGATATGTAGATGTATGTAGATTAGTTTCAAAATAGCTTAATACTGAAATGGCACTACCTTCATTTCTGGCAGACTTACTATGATTGTAATGTCTTCTACACAAGCAAGAAGTGCTTCATCTTATAAAATAATTTTATAGAAGAACAAACTTTATTTGAATCTTGTTTTCTCTATAAATGTACTGTTTTGCATGTATTTCTTTTACAATCATCAAACACATTGTAATATAGTATCTACAATTATTGATCAATTAGACTCAATACTGAATTAACTGTAGTAATTCTTTATATATGTATAAAATATTGTTCATTGATTACTTATATCTAACTTCTAGACATTCATTTGTTGCTTTTAACGTTCTGCTACCTAATGAAGCTATAATATTAAAAATTTAAGAGAATTTTTTAATATAATATAATTGACTTCCCATTAATAGGAACAAAAATTATGATAAATACTTTATACATATGTAATACATATTTACAAAATTAATGTATAAATTATATCAAATTTGTTTCAGTGAGAATAAAGAAATAATAAATAAATAAGGAAAAATTATAAACAAAGTTTTTGTATTACACAACATTTTATTGTCCTTGTATTTACTCAATGTTCTAACTTACTCAATGTTTAACAAACAATGATTATGAAAAATATATCGTCTCTTGTATTCAAAATATGAAAAGTGTTATTTATTTCCTTTCTTTATTTTTCAAGTACAAAATGTATAGTTTGTAAAGGTATATCTTACTTTAGAGAAATATGTATACAAAGCATTATAAAATGTTTCAAAATACTAGCAACAAAGAACATTTCATCCGAGTGCAAATAATAGTTCTTTTTATTCTTTCCTAAGAACAATTTTTACAATTTATTCTTGCTAGAAAATAACTTACATTATTCTTTATGATACACATACATTATAATACACCCACAATCATAGTATACATGTATTTTGTTTAGTTCTAACAACAAAAAATTGTGACACATAAATAAATATACTTTATGTATATTGTTATAAAAACATTTCTTTTTTTGGTTCTTCCAATGAAAGTATCACGTAGATATTTTCATAATTAATAAAAAATAAATGGATTATAGCCAATAATTTATTCTCAAATATCAAAATAATATATAAAATTTAATTAAATTTATAATCTCTACTTAAAAAAAAAAAAAA
>SMSQ01026105.1:46138-73934 GCA_019453375.1 Ctenoplectra terminalis
AAAAAAAAAAAAAAATCATAAAAAATCGCTGAAAATGTACCGCAATAAATTAATAAAATATATATTTTTAACGTTTAAAAATATTAAATATTTGTTTTGCAAAATCACAAGATATTAAAATGTATGCTTAAACAAGAAGTAATTAAAACTCTAATTTATAGGATAGCGATAAAAATATTGAATTTAAAAATACAATGTGTAGGGCAAAAAAATTCGATATATTAACATAAATCAAAACAATGAAATTATTTTCGATGAAACTAGAATAAATTTACATAACAATCCCAAACATTTAACTCTTGAATATTAATATAGAACGACGAATATTAAACGAAATGAAAAAAACGTATGCTGTATAATAGAAAATATCAAGGACTTTGAATCAATGAAGAGCTAAAAATTCATGTCATGCTAATGACAGTCTGTTTTTTACGTGAATGAAATTTTTCGCATAACAACGGAGTATTGTCTGTAGTTATAAAAAGAGAATTAAGTAATTTTTTTTAATAAAAAAAATAATCTTATAATAAATTCTTAAGTCAAAGCCTGATTTGAGGTCTATAAACTGCATTGAATTAAAAAGTTCTTTTCAAAAGCAAATCTCTATATAAAAATACAAAAGAGGAGTCCTATAAGAACTGTACAAAAATTATGCTATCTCTTTTATGAATTATATCTTAATATTATTAAATACTAAAAACCAAGAAAATTGTACAACAGTGTTTCTTTTATTCGTATTAATATCTTTAAAAAATTATAAGTTAGAAAGGAACACATCTTTAAAAAGTATAAGTTAGAAAGGAACACAAATATAATTATAAATATTCCATAACAAGTAACTATCAAACTTTACTAAAAATAAAGGTTAGTTTTCAAAATTTAATATATCATGGATATACAAGGAGAATCCTTTAAGTCCATTTTTTATTAAAATTCACATTTTCATAAGTTTAGAAAATATAAAATAGTATAATACATTGTAATTGTGTTTATGAATATTATAATTTTTGAAAATAAAACATTTTAAAGAAACAAAGCAGCAATGAACATTTTACATTTCTTGTGAAAAATAAAAATCCATTTCTCTCAAAACTTAGGTTTATAGACTCATTATTAGACTATTTTTCTTATATATATGCCTGTAATATTGCAATAAATAAAATTGCAGTTAAATATAATTTAAATGTCAAATAGTTATAATTTCAAAAATGTTAAATGATTAAATAATTTTAATCTCGGATATATTACTACAAATATTTATAATTATTAATCCTTATTTTTCATTGGTATCAAATTGACGCAATAGTAAACAATTAACACAATAAAAGGATAAATAGCTAAATTCCCAAATTCTTTTATTGAGAATAAAAAAATTAAATTTGTGTACATTCAGGAACATTATTTGCATCGTTTACAAATGATAAAGCAATGTGTGAGGTACACTGTTTTTTATTATATTTATCACAATGTATACTTTTATGAGAGACCTATATCGAATTGATATAATATATTTTGTTGAATAAATCTTTTAATAAAATAATTTATACTTCATGTAATGAGAATAAAACAATTTACATGTATAAAATACAACCTGCATTACATACTGTATATTATTTAACTTATAAAATATGATTTATTGAACAGTTACATATAACTTTGTTCCAAACTCTCATTTTTTTTTCTACTTCTATTACTAATAGTAATATGTTGAAGATTTCAAATTTCAAAAAATATTAAAAATTCTGCTTCATATCGCCTATATAAACAACCAATAATTTATCCGATACGAGTGTAAAAAATATCTGTAAATGATAGACGAAAGAAACTTAACTAAACAACATTTCTGAAAATAAAATGTGCCAAGAGAAAAAAATTTTACATATAATTATCTAAGTCTCATAGTTCTAACTTCCATGGTTTTGATCGTGTAATTAACAATCAATAACGACAAATAAATATTTTCAGGTAAACACTTGGTACTGGTAACAGACCCAGAAATCGTCGAAGAAGCCTACGCCTTCGACAATCCTTGTTTCAAGGATGTAACAACATCGTCAACTAATCGAACTCGAGAAGGAGCAGTATCTCTGACACCTGGAAATACTCNCAAATTTCAAAAAATATTTAAAATTCTGCTTCATATCGCCTATATAAACAATCAATAATTTATCCGATACGAGTGTAAAAAATATCTGTAAATGATAGACGAAAGAAACTTAACTAAACAACATTTCTGAAAATAAAATGTGCCAAGAGAAAAAAATTTTACATATAATTATCTAAGTCTCATAGTTCTAACTTCCATGGTTTTGATCGTGTAATTAACAATCAATAACGACAAATAAATATTTTCAGGTAAACACTTGGTACTGGTAACAGACCCAGAAATCGTCGAAGAAGCCTACGCCTTCGACAATCCTTGTTTCAAGGATGTAACAACATCGTCAACTAATCGAACTCGAGAAGGAGCAGTATCTCTGACACCTGGAAATACTCCAGGTAAAGATTCTGTACGATGGTCTACCTCTTGGACAACCTTGGGACTAGGTTCGACTAACCGCAACGATAAGCGAAAAACCCTTGACGATTCTTGTCTTGGAGTAAGTCTTATCTCCTCTTTTTCCTTTGTTATACAATATGGAAATTATGTACACTGCTGGCGATAAGTTTAGAATCATTATGCGTTCCAAGAAACGCAAGAGTTAAGAGGAAAAGAAAAAGAATAAGAAATTGTGTTACACTGGAAAAACTTTTAATAAAAAATCTATGAAAATAAACCTATCACAAATTGAATTCAGAAAAAAGGTTCTAATGGGTCTACAAAGTAAATTTTAATGATAACAAAATTAACAAGGAATTCTACATGAGTATAATTCAGAAAGTGATTCTAAACTTTTGGTTGGCAGTGTATGTTGCAATTGAAATCATAGTATTGTATTATATATGAAAGAAATATAAATTGGTATGTTCTTCTTTTGAATAGATAAGTTATACAATGTTTTTTAACCCTGCTGTCCTTGTTGGGCCTGTGTGACCTAAAATATTTACTTTTACATAAATATTATACTATGGCTTTAAATACTTCTTTGTTAAATTTAGTATTTAATAGTATTTAATTTTATTTATAATCTTCTATATGACCTGAAATATTTACTTTTACATAAATACTATGCTTTTAAATATTTCTTCATCAAATTTAGTATTTAATAGTATTTAATTTTATTTATAATCTTCTATANTAGTATTTAATTTTATTTTGAATCTTTTATATGACCTGAAATATTTACTTTTATATAAATACTATACCTTGAAATATTTCTTTGTCAAATTTAGTATTTAATAGTATTTAATTTTATTTATAATCTTCTATATGACCTGAAATATTTACTTTTACATAAATACTATGCTTTTAAATATTTCTTTATCAAATTTAGTATTTAATAGTATTTAATTTTATTTATAATCTTTTATATGATCTGAAATATTTACTTTTGCATAAATAATATGCCTTTAAATATTTCTTTGTCAAATTTAGTACTTAATAGTATTTAATTTTATTTATAATCTTCTATATGATCTGAAATATTTACTTTTACATAAATACTATGCTTTTAAATATTTCTTTATCAAATTTAGTACTTAATAGTATTTACTTTTATTTTGAATCTTTTATATGACCTAAAATATTTACTTTTACATAAATACTATGCCTTTAAATATTTCTTTGTCAAATTTAATATTTAATAATACTTAATTTTATTTATAATCTTTTATTGTTTGAAGGATACAAAAGTGTAGTACAAGTGATGAAGACAGCAGAGTTAAAGGAAACTACAGTGATTATTATTGCTGATCATAAATTTCTCTTAATTTATAGTGGAGACATGGTGGAAACAGTTTATTATAGTTTTTAAAAAATTAGTGAAATAATGATAGTTAAAAAATATTGTAACTAAATATAAATGATGCATAAGAAGTTAAACAAAATCAACTCTCCCTCCTCGTTTACTAAATTTCTTACCAAAATATTTCTATTTATTCAGATACTTAGATAATTTTTTAACAAACAAACAATTGACAAATAAAGAAACTATGAATAGCATATTTTAAGAATTAATTTCATTATGGAACACCAAAATTTGCTACAAACAGATAGTAATTAAATTACTCGTTAAGAGGCATGTATTCAAACCAATAGAAACTATATTGATTAAACAAAATAGTAAAAAGCAACATATTTTAATTCCAACTATCCACATTCAAGTCAGCAATTTCGTGTGCACCAGCTCAATAAAATATACATTTCATTTCAATATTCCAAACATAGACTGTATTGTGCACAGCCAAATTTGGCTGCATGTACAGTTAATCTAGCCATCTTCGATACATGCCCTTATACTTCTTAAGGAAAAGGAAGTCCACAGTGTATGAGTCGAATCACAAAACTAATTTTCACAGAATGACTATACAAAGTGGCATATTATTTAAATATAATAAAGTGAAACATCTTTAAGTTTGCAGTTCTTTGTATCTTAAAAGAATAATAAAGAGAATGAAAGAAAAAAAGATTGTAAAATAAAATTTGAATATCAACATAATAAAATGATATGATTTATTAAAAGAAGAAACAATTAATAGCATTCAATTATGTAATCTGTTATTTCTTTTCCACAGCCGAAAGCAACAAGGATCAATGTAGTTAGCTTGAAAAGTCGAGATTTCACAGGACTGGGATTTAATATTTGCGGTAATATGAGAGAGGGAATCTTTGTTAAAGATCTGCTTCACCGTGGACCTGCCTCGGAATCCGGTCGAATACATCCAGGTCAGTAATTATTTCTACATCCGAGGATTATTATAAAGCGATTGTTTCACTTTTACGTACTATCATTACAAGCGTGAACGTCAAATTAAAAAATACTATTATTCAGGTACAAGATAGATATTGTATTCAAACTAGAATTTAATTACTAAGATCTTGTAAACATTTTTTTGTTCCATTATTTAAAGGAGACTGAGGAGGACTGATGCGTAGGGAGATTTGGTAGTTTTGTATTTTCTACAAACAATAGATGATTATATGTTATAGTAACAGAGTACTATTAACAGATTGCGATAAGGTAGCGTTGTTTCAAACAAAATTCCTGGCTGTGAGGTGGAAGATTTTACTAAACTTACATCAAATTTTTGTCACTATACCAATATTTTATACCAATCGTTATACCAATTATATCGAGTATTCCCCGATAACAGTTGTAATAATATAAATAAGACGAGCAAATCATGAAGGCCCTTCTAATAATTTCTAGTTTGTTGCAACAACGTGATACTTGTAAGATTAAAAAAAAAAGTTTTGCTTAGATCTTTTAACTATTTCCTCTGTTAATATCAAAATAAAGTAAAAGGTAAAGTGGTATAAAAATTAGCTAAAAAAAATAGTTCTTAAATTTCTTTTCTTTAATTTCTCTTGTTTATGAAGTTTATTATTTCTTGGCAATTTTTAAGCTTTCGATAACAATACCTTTTTCAATGATGAATTGTAAATTCTTTTATCCAATAAAAATGTAGTTCAAATCGTTTTGCTTTGATTTTCTCGTAAAATTTATTATTGTAAGATTTGTATCGCGTTCGACGTGTATACTCGTCATCCTTTGATTTGCGAGGAGCTTTTAAAAACAAATTCCGCAGTTAACTGGTTAGAATTTAGGTTTCAAAATTTTATATTTCAGAAGGTTTGATACATGTATCTTAACCCTATGCACTCCGCTGGGCATAATCTTCTTCAGAGATTATATTTTTAATTAGATTCTATGTTTTCATCATTTCAAACNATTTAAAGGAGACTGAGGAGGACTGATGCGTAGGGAGATTTGGTAGTTTTGTATTTTCTACAAACAATAGATGATTATATGTTATAGTAACAGAGTACTATTAACAGATTGCGATAAGGTAGCGTTGTTCCAAACAAAATTCCTGGCTGTGAGATGGAAGATTTTACTCAACTTGCATCAAATTTTTGTCACTATACCAATATTTTATACCAATCGTTATACCNGTGGAAGATTTTACTAAACTTACATCAAATTTTTGTCACTATACCAATATTTTATACCAATCGTTATACCAATTATATCGAGTATTCCCCGATAACAGTTGTAATAATATAAATAAGACGAGCAAATCATGAAGGCCCTTCTAATAATTTCTAGTTTGTTGCAACAACGTGATACTTGTAAGATTAAAAAAAAAAGTTTTGCTTAGATCTTTTAACTATTTCCTCTGTTAATATCAAAATAAAGTAAAAGGTAAAGTGGTATAAAAATTAGCTAAAAAAAATAGTTCTTAAATTTCTTTTCTTTAATTTCTCTTGTTTATGAAGTTTATTATTTCTTGGCAATTTTTAAGCTTTCGATAACAATACCTTTTTCAATGATGAATTGTAAATTCTTTTATCCAATAAAAATGTAGTTCAAATCGTTTTGCTTTGATTTTCTCGTAAAATTTATTATTGTAAGATTTGTATCGCGTTCGACGTGTATACTCGTCATCCTTTGATTTGCGAGGAGCTTTTAAAAACAAATTCCGCAGTTAACTGGTTAGAATTTAGGTTTCAAAATTTTATATTTCAGAAGGTTTGATACATGTATCTTAACCCTATGCACTCCGCTGGGCATAATCTTCTTCAGAGATTATATTTTTAATTAGATTCTATGTTTTCATCATTTCAAACGCTTCTTTTATCTTAAAATAAAAGTAAATTAACCGAATAAATAAAAAATCGTAAACATTTACAATTTTCTTTTTTTCTTTTTCTTTCGTGCGCTCGATATTTTTATTTATAAAGCTTAAAGGTATTCTTCTTACTCATTTTGTAAAATTTTTTCGCGTTTGTATCCCATTTTTATTTTATTTTTATCCTAAACCAGATGGAAACAAAACGCGATTTACATCTACTCTTCTTGTAGCTCCTATTCTTAGCTACTATTCTTGTAGCTTTCCGCAGCTCAAGCTTCGAGAAATATTAATCAGGCATTCGGAGATGGATCCACCGATGAAAAAAATGCTCGATATTGGATCAAAAAATTTCGTTCTGGCAATTCGAGTATCGTGAACGAGCCTCGAGGAAGACCACCGGCCCGTATTGATAACGAGGAATTAAGGACGACCGTGGAATCCGATCCACGCACAACTAGTCGAACACTTGGGTCTAAACTAGCAACTAGTCACACAGCTGTGTTAAAACATTTGCGTGCAATAAATAAAGTAAAAAAATTGAACATAGCTGAACACAGACTAAATAAAAAACGCCCGTTTCATAGTTTCCAACCTAATATCACACACCTATCACGTATCACAGCTTGTTAAAACAATTTAACCTTACGCAATCTGTAATAGATATTCTCTAGCAAACAAGTCGTAACGAAAATTTGTACGATATAACCATTTCTTTTACGCGTAGATAAAAATAAAGATAAATGGTATAACAATCAAATTTTTATTTTTCTCAATTGTTATATTTACAGGTGATCGTATAGCCAGTGTAAAAATCAGTTTCCGAAACATGGTGTACGAGGATGCCCTAACTATTTTAAGCTACGCTTCGCCATACGACGTAAAACTTGAGGTAGAAAGCGGAGGAACTGGATCGAAACCAACAACCCTTTTGAAAAAAAGCGTTGGACCCAGCACGGCAAGAATTTGCCATCCTCTGTACAGGAGTCAATCGATTCCAGAACTTTCCCAGTCGAAGAGCGTTGCGAAGAGACTCTTCATAGTCGATCCAAACGAGTCGGTCAATTCTAATTATTCCACGCTGAATTCGACTTTGAAATCATCAAAGTCTACGCCAACTAATCAAACATTCGAAAAATGCCATGAAGAATCTAAGAGCAATCACCACAAGTTCGGTATCAAAGTTTTGCCCGCTCTTGACGGAACTGTTCATCGTATTGAAAATCAAAACGAGCATAATACGAATCTCGAGAGAAGACACTCGAAGAAACTGGACACAGAGAAGTATTTGTCAAATATCAATAAAGCTTCTCTATTTGGTAACAAAAAGGAAGAAGCTCAGCACCAACAAGCTTCGCAGGCATCGCATGCTCCTAAAGAAAAAAGTGACGCGTTCGAAACGCGCAACGTTGACGCGTTGGATAATAGCGGCAAAACCGGTGACGCGTCGATTCACGTTCCATCAGAGGTACCGACGGAAGTACACAACGCGGCTATGGCCGCGCGCAGAAATCGGAAAAATAGTTCCGAACTGTTAAATACTCAGAAGAATATCGAATCCATCGAGACGGAGGATCCAAAAAATCAACAGAAGAATAAAAGGAAAGCACCACCGCCGCCAACGAGCAACAATTACGACGTCGAGCATGGCTCGGCTGCGAAGAAGGATTCCTCGATCGCAAAAGGATACGATACGAAAAAGGAAGATGAAATAAATAGTATTACCGACTATACGGAATCTTTGTCCGAATACATAAAGAAGGTGCGTGAAAATACAGAAAAAATAGAGCCACGCGTGGAACAGAAGGTAGAAACTTTGATAACTGATGGAAGACACTCCGAATCTGACACCGACAGCGAGATACAGAACAGTTTTACAACTATCGAATTAAATTCGGCCGACATCACGATTCATCGAACACCTGTACCCGAGACGAACGACGACGAGGACGAGGACGACGATGTTTACAGGAAAGCTGCAAGCTTAGGTGATCTGTCGAAGTACGAATGTAGAACATCGGCAACTCTCGAAAGAGCGCAAAGCCTCGATATGACTGATACAGGAACGAAGAAACGTAAAGCACCTCTTCCACCGGAAGACATCAACGAATCTACCGAAGATTTGACCAAGCTTGATCAAATAGACACCTTCGATAGAAGATTACTAAAAAAGTCGAACGAGTGGGGCAATTTAGAAGATGTTGTGTGGCGTAAAAATCAGGATTTAGAAGACAAGCCGAAAAAATCGAAGGTTAGGAAGAGAAGCAACGGCTCGCTCGAACGATCTAAATCCGCCGTAGAAATTAAGTTGAAAAATGAAAATTCCGAATCGAAAGAAGAGAATCCTACGGATGACGAAACTAGCATTGAACTTTACAACCTTCCCTTGAGCAAGAGGCTCACGGAAGAGTTTATCCGTACGGAAAGAATGTTTAACCCGGACGAAGATAACTCTCTGGTCAGAATTGTTAACGACGGAGCCATTGTAAAAAGTCCGACCCTCGAAGAAATAGAATTACAGTTCAAAAAAGAAACCTCGTTACCTGGCAACTTTAACAACGACAGCATAAACGTAGACGAACAGTTCTCGGACGAGGATGAGAAAGTAATGAACAAAGATTTCGGGAAAGCTTTGAAACACTTTGAGACGTATTCACAAAAGTTACCGGTGTTCTCTGATTCTTCCAAACACGACTTGTTTCGTTTCAAAAATTGGAAGGAAGATAATTCATTGACAACGAACGAGATGATTTCGTACGCCGGGAAGAAAGCGGTCGATGAAGAACCAATGACGAAAGTCAATATAAAGAGAGGATGCCAGGCGTGCGACGAAAACTGTAACCGGCACGAAACTTGCAAGAAAAAAACATTTTCCGCGAAACGATCGTCTACCCCGATACCATTGCAAGACTATTCGTCTAATTCAACGGAAGGTAACGGTTCCGATTCGATAACGGTGAACGACGAAGAAGAATCAATGTCCTACACGCGTGGATCGATACTTAAAGACAGAGAAAGTAAAAATGAGAAGTCATCGGTGAATTCAAAGTCGCCGCCAAGACGAGTGATCGGAGTTCCGATTAATCAAGGGATCAACAGAGAAAATGACGAAGACGAAGATGAGTACGAATTCGGTTCTAGTGTGACTATAAACAACAAAAATTTATTCGATCGCGAGGACCGTCGTAACATTAACAATATCAGTGTTTCGAGTGGTGAGAACAGTGAAGACAGCGGGTTAGTTGGTGAGTCGATGGATTACAATCCGCAGGACTTTGATAATCGGCCACCGCTTCCGAACACCCCAATGCCACAAAAAATGACTTATATCACGGAGATCAAGCTTTCTGCTAACAGAGGAAAATTTCAAGAAGACGACAACGAGAGCAGCGAAACGCTTTCCAGTGAAAGTAAGGGTAAGAAATCGGTGCAGAACGAAATCAAAACAACTTCAAACGGGAAAGCCGCTTCCAATAAGAAGCCTCCCGTTCCTCCAAGGAGAACAGACATTACGAAGTCTAGTAAAAAAGGGAACACCGAAAAACAAGTTATTTATGTATCTGAATATAAATCTAATGAGTCGAAAGAACCGGATGGTTCAGACGTGAGCCAAGAAATCAAACAATCGGATAACTGGTCCACAGAAACATGATCAATAAATATTTTGAAAGTATCAAGGACAAAATCAAAGATAAGAACAAACTACCAGTGAACTACAAATAATCGATAATGCTCTCGGATCTTCAACCGTTTGAGTGCCAAGGAGCGATTTTGCGCTTCTTCTGTTTCGCTCGAAAAAATGCCACCGCTCTAGGCTGCGAAGCCGACAACCGCGACAACTCGGTTTCTGTCGATGCGCCACTTTCCGGCTACAAAATATTTAAATAATATTTTTATATTATTTAAACACTCCGATATCTGTACTTATACTCGGAAGGACGTCAGAACCACGCTGAATTCAAAAAATTACAACTTACCGTATGAGAGCAGAAAACAGCGCAAGAGCGCTCCTTGGCATTTTTAATCGGAGAATAAGACAAGCGCGATCGCGCCGCTTGGCATTTTTCGAGAGGGAGTAAGACGAACGAAAAAGCGCTCCTTGGCACTTTTGGACGGGAAAACACGAAAGGCACGTGGCACTCAAACGGTTAACCACTTGCGCTGGCGAAAAATTCACCGACGCGTGTAGCAGAACGGTCCAGCGTAACTCACTGAGAAGCGTCATAGAGCGTTCGATGCCTTAGAGAAATCGGAAAAGGATTTATATTTTTTAAACTAATTTATTTTCGACCTAGAACTTTTGCTGTCCCATTTTAGAATATGGGTTAAATATTGAGAAGTGTACGCTATGTAGTGCAGTAATAATCTGTGCTCTGGCAAACAATGCCCACCCGACGTGCCACGCAAGTCGTTTTTGTTTCTGCGACAACCGCCAACGACGTGCATACCACGTCGTTGACGATTCTGTGACAAAAGCATCACGACGTGCGTGGCACGTCTTTCCAGCGCAAGTGGTTAATGTGCAATTATCAACCGTATCTCCTGTATTGGAATCCAGATTGAAAGTGATGAATGTTATAAACCGAAGAAGCAGCTTCAGTTATTGCAAATCGTTAACATTTTATCTATTATACATTTTCTTTTCAATTCAAAGATAGGACAGACATTATAACCAATGAAAATTTTGTAACCGTATATCTGAAGAATAATTAGAACATACTTCATCACACGAACAAATCAGATGTCGTTTGTTACATATATATATATATATATATATATATATATATATATATATATATATATATATATATATATATATATATATATATATATATATATATATATATATATATATATATATATATATATATATATATATATATATATATATATATATATATATATATATATATATATATATATATATATATATATATATATATATATATATATATATATATATATATATATATATATATATATATATATATATATATATATATATATATATATATATATATATATATATTGTATATGTATGTAAGTATACATTGTGCTCATCCTGAATAGATCTGCTCTCGAACTAGTCGAAAAGAAATTTTACCTAGTATCTTCTTCGATTTTCTGAAAAGACTGGCTCTTGTTGAAAAACCATAATTTTTTGAGCTTTTCATAAATGCGTTTGTGTTTATAAATAAATTGTATTTATATTGTAACGCATTTCTTGTTTGAAAATTGTTACAATTAGAAGTTGTATTATACATAAATTGCATTTGTATAAAATAGTACAGCATTAAAAGGTATCATACGTATCAAAAATCGTACGTACTCCGCTTATATGTTTTTACGATATTTCTAATACGATAGATTCAATTCTTTTAAATTTTATGTATTTGTAATATGACTGAATTTAATACACACGGATATTGCAAGCTACAACATATTTACGAAACTACTCTTAAAATATTTCATAACTAAATTAATGACAATAAACTCACAATTTATTAATTATTAATATTTTTACATAACGTGTGGTTATAAATTACTATAAAATATATAATAGTATTGTACGTCCACAAAACTAAATAGTATGTACATGTAACTTCAATTATACATTACGAATTCAACTTAACATTTTTCAAATTTCAACGAATTATAATTAAAAAGTATATTACGAAAAATATCGTCTCGATGCAGATACTATATGCAAATACTTAGAACTAAAAAGTCACATTTTTTCGACATCATGAAGTTCTTTTTATAAACTTTATAAGTAATAAAAATTTTACTATCTTTATTACTACAAGTCGATTATTACCATATAAATTACTGTCATACGAAACTGTAGCTGAAAAACCAACGATATGCAAATTTTACATATCATAACATTAATTAACTTAACCATTAATTAATACAGTAGAGTTAGTATAATAAAGTTAAATTCGAAACATTTTACAAAATCAAATTTAACACCTTATAAATTTTTAGAAATCATGTACGAAAAATAGTAGCCACGCTTGTGTCACAAATTATGTCTCTATTTTAATATACTCTGATTATAAGATAATTTTAATATAATACGCTTAACATATTACTATATTCAAGTAACCATATAGCTCACTCATATACACGCGATTATTAAAAAGATTATAAGGTAATAGATTGAAAACTAATAACCACATGATATATAAAAATGTTAACGTTAGGATTTCCAAAACATACGATTATTGATATTAAATGATACTTTCACAAGTTGATCGACTCCAACTCAATGCGAGGCAAATTTTCTAAAATTCATAAAAATATGAAAATATTTATGAACACGATTATAGTAAAATTTAAAGTCTTCTTATGTTGTACTTTATATCAATGCAATATTAACAATAATAGTGTAACATGGGGCAAAGCAAATAGATAATAATATGAAATAATGTTTTTATCATATACGAATGTTATACAATATCTATGTTATTTTATTAATATTTTATTATTTCATATGAAAAATGAATTGCCAATTAAGATATTGTCATGCTTGAAATATAAAATGGGCACTTATAAAGAAATATAATTTTTAATTTCTTTACTTATTAAATTCCAAGTAACATTTAGTAAAAGTCAAAGTTATAATTTACTTTAAAGTATTTGTGTTTTTAGCACTTTTTATTAATATTGTATTTTGTAAATACAAAAAAATAAACTCTGTGTGCTAGCAAATATTAATGCAGAAAAATTCGAAGTGAAATAATTATCACTTAATTAATATTGAAAAAATGAAAGAAAAATGGAATAATTATCTTTACCTCATGTTACTTAATGTTACAACAATTATTCGCTCCGGAATACTATAAACATATACATATATGTATATAAGAAATTTTGCCACGCTCGTCCATTGATACGATAAATATCTAAAGGTTCTATTTCATATTATTAAATCCGTCCATTATATTTTCAAAAATAATAACATGTTAAATTATACGTATGTGTATAGGATAATTTTAAAATGGGTTATCGAAGTTTGAGGGACTACAACGTTTAATAAGTAATTAGTACTATTATTTTATCTTTAAATATTTTATATTTAATTACAGATTTGATATAACAAGATAGTGAAATAAACAAGCACTAATTCATAATAAGTATTATAGTTACATAATAATATTAATCCTCAGTGTTCTTACTTAACTTTTACCAATTTTTTATATCAACGTGTAAATCTTAGAACGTTAACAGAAAATGTTTCAAATTACTATTTTCAAAATACAGAATTGAGGATATAATTTTAATATTTTAAACGACATGATTTTTAATATTTTATTCAATTCTAAGTATCACTATTTAAAAACAAAGAATCAAAATATTATGTTATATAATTATTTATCTTAATTTTTAAATCTGTACAATTGTATTCGTTTGAAAAATTAAATAGTATCCAATGAATGCAAATATAGAAGTGTACTTTCGAAATTGTAACAGCAATTATTTTGCCTTTAAAATTCGAAAGCAGTTAAACTCGTTTATAGAATTTTAATTAATAAATTAATGTTTCTTCTAGTCTTTTCGTTCGATAACCTGTTTTAGAATCACCCTGTGTGCATCTCGATTATTTATAAGGCTGTGTGCGCACACGAATATGATAACTCGAAAAATGATTTCTTACATAAGAAATTAGATAAATAAATTGTTCAATTTTGCGACAAAAATACTTTAACACTTAAGTATCATAACGATTTATATATATTTTGATATTCCTTATACTGATATTGGTAGTGATAACAAAATTGACTTCTTTAAATGATCTTACATGTAAATACGAGTTTATATCTGTTAAAATAAGTCACTTAATTCGTAATTTCTTCAAAATTAAAGTGCAATTTCATTCTTTAAATAATATATACGTACGTTTTTATTAACAAAAAGTGTACAGTTAGAAATGTGTTTTTGTTGTAAATAGAGGCCAGTTACAAATAATGTTGAATTATTCATGATTCAATTCAAGACGGATGATCAAAAATAAAAATTCTACTTTAATTGAATTTTTCTTAAACTTCTTAACATTACTAAAACTTAAATAACATTTTATAACTTTTACAAACGTTAGTAATTAATTAAGCAACGATAGAATAATGTATGTATATTAAAACCGTTTGAACTACATTCCGAATGATCTTATATTTTTCTTAGTATTAATTTACGTTTAACAAAGAATAAAAGCTCAACTCAGTGCTTAAAAAAAATAATGTCAGTTTTATAACAAAACAAAGAAAAAAAAAAAAAAAAAAAAAAATGTACTCGAAATGATAAAATCCTTGGTTTTGTTTATTTGGTGTTGAAACACTAACAATAATGTTCAAGGATATTTTGTACTAATCTATATTTTAAACAATGCTGTTTAAATATCTCCATTTTTTTGTACATTGTTATCCGTATGCATTTCTCAACTGTTATACATATACTGTTAACGATTCTTGTTATATAAGAATCCAAAAGCGTGAAACATTTCACGAAGTGTATAATTATGGGCTACAAAATATTGTAATAAAATCTAAAACAATTAATGCTAAGAATTAAAAAAAACAAATATGCATTTACTAACAAAATGAATGTAATAATTTAAAAGAATATATAACACGCATGTACTGGACACAAATCGGTTCTCTATTTTTAAATGGATCATTTTTTTTTATGAAGATCATGAAAATTTAGAATCATATGATGTATGTAAAATGTTGTAAATATAATATGTTATTATAATCTGAAGTATTTTAGTCCCTTAATTATATAATTAAGAAAGATTTCTCCAGTTTCTAATAATAATATTAAAACAATTATGATATGGTGTCATGACTGATTATAGTGACGAAAAAATTGCCGATACAAAATTTTTGCAGTGTCGTAGATAGTATTGTTTTCTAAAATATGTCTCATATTTTCAACATTTACTTCAATGTTCTCCGTTAATCGTATTTTATGAAAGATGTGTTGAAAACATTTTTATTTCAAACAAATACCTTAAAAAGTTATTCATAAAAGCTACATATACATAATAAATAGATTTATATATTTGTAGTTATATATAATGAAAAAAATTACTAACATGCATTAACAGTTGATAGAAGTAAAAATTAAATTTTGACATTCTATATATGTGCAACATTAATATCTATTTTACAATTCAATATGGAAAATTATTTGATTAATTAATTAGTACGTTAAAACAAATAAAAATATGCAACATTTAATACAAATTTATCTTTACATAATGTGTCAAAAAATTTCAATTATACTTTTGAACTTTATGTACTCTTAAACAATCTAATATTTGTTGGATTATAAAAAGTATTTCAAATAACTCTCAAAAAATCGAACACGATTTTACTACATTCAATTTAATTTCTTTAAACGCGAATATTCTTTGCATGATATAAAATAATAATTTTCTATATCTTTTAATCAAACAAATCTCACCTGTCTAACAGAAAGCTATTAAAATTTACGATGAACTTGTAAGTACTAAGTTTGTAAGAAATAAAAACTATTTTACTCACGAAATAAATTTAAAAACAAATTAGTGTCAGTTCATTCTGAAAACTTTTTAATTTAATTATATCTCTTACGTCCTCGTCTAATTGCTGTTAATACGACATAAATGAGTATAATCTTATTTTAATCAACAAATATAATTATCATCAAAACTATTCGCTATTTGAAAAAAATCTTTCAGATTTATTTTAATATTAGGTTGGCCAATAAGTTCGCGCGGTTTTTAACGATAATTGTTTTCCCGCGCTTTGAAGTGCAGCTAAATTCATTTCGAATCTTAAAAACAAAAAGTGACTTTGCGGTTCAAATGAAAAATATATTATTAAATAAAAATATTTCCTTTTATATATATATATATATATAAGACAAAAACACTATAATGGGTCGGGATTAGTAATAGACTAGAATTTGTTTCTCTGTAAATTAAGAAAAATTTTATTCACTAATTACAATGGTTATTTACAATATTTACACGCTTACCTGTAAATTAAGAAACGACAATTAAGGCCTATTATTATCTCTTCTTCATTTACACTCACTATTTCTTTTTCCTTTTTACTCTTAAATATTATAAATTCTATTTCTCTTTCTATATTATTGTGCACACGTGCTTTGTTGTATTATCCTATAAACAATTAACGCGCGCCGTATAAGAAGCGCGGCAAATACAAATACCCATTAAAGAAAGTATACTTTCTTTACATATATGTATATATAAAAATCGTTATTTACATGTTAACCCTTTGCGGTCCGAGCCACTTTTGACGCTTTAATTTAACTAGTTCATATTCAATAATATACTTCTAAAAACTGTCAATAATTTGGCTGAATTTTCACATTTTCATTTCCACATTTTCATGTATCATGTAATATAATATCAATTGAAGAATTAGATAATATAATTCCAGTTAATCCTCCAATTGTAAATAAAATAATAAATCCTAATGATCATGAAATTGAATTATTAAAATTTAATTTTGATCCATAATAAGTTGCTAATCAACTAAATACTTTAATACCAGTTGGAATTGCAATAATTATAGTTGCAGAAGTAAAATAAGCTCGAGTATCAACATCTAATCCTACTGTAAATATATGATGAGCTCATACAATAAATCCTAAAAATCCAATTCCTAATATTGCATAAATTATACCTAAATTTCCAAAAATTTCCTTTTTACCACTTTCATTTATAATAATTTGAGAAATTAATCCAAAACCAGGTAAAATTAAAATATAAACTTCAGGATGTCCAAAAAATCAAAATAAATGTTGATATAAAATAGGATCACCCCCACCTATCGGATCAAAAAATGATGTATTTATATTACGATCAAATAATAATATTGTAATTGCTCCTGCTAATACTGCAAGTGATAACAATAATAAATTCGCAGTAATTAAAATTGATCAAGGAAATAAAGATATTTTTTCATAAGATATTGAAATATTTTTTATTAAAATAATAGTAACTATAAAATTTATTACCCCTATAATTGATGAAATTCCAGATAAATGTAAAGAAAAAATTGTTAAATCAACTGATGGAGAAGAATGAAAAATTCCAGTAAGAAAAGTTGCCAGTAAGATATCTGGATAGAAAATTTTCCATCAAATAACATTTTAATGTAAAAGAATATATTTGGTATCCCAAAACTGAAAACAATGGAACAAAGTAAAATGTCGAGTCTGGCTCGATATAAGACCGCAAAGAGTTAAAGTTCGCTAGAACTTTTTGACCAACCTAAAACTCTACTCCATTTAAAGGAAAACATTTTATTATAACCATAATCTCTTCCTGGCTGATAACTCTTCCGAGATTTTAAGACAACTTTTTGTTTTATAGAACCATACATTTGCAACGATTAAACAGTCCTCGAAACTAATGCTATTGAATGGTAACAGTGCAGCTGTCGTCTTGTAAATCACATGTTTGCACGCATGTCTAATAAGACATTAGAGTAATTCTACCAATTTTACTTGTAAAAATTTTAGATATACTAGATTAGTTAATCGAAGAAGCAAAATGACGGAGCTAATAATTTTATTGTTCAAAGTTCCAGCCCAAACATTCTCACTGAGAATCACTTTTAAAAGTTACGTTTTGTTATAGGTTCTAGAAAAGTTTTTGGAAAATAGAAAGTTCGAGCATCGAGACTCGAATCTGAATTTTATTATTACGTTCACGGCATCGATGGCTAATTACTTAAGGAGTTAATTTATTTTTCAATACTTTATAATTTTTAAAATAAATCCTCAAAATAGTTTTTTAAAATTGTTGGAAATTGTTGTACTATACGACTTTGAGGCGAATAGTATACGGGATAGAAATGTGACTTGCTGCGCCAGTTTATTACATCTGTTTTCTTTTCAGTACTCTAATCCCTTTTTCAAAACTAAACAATTATTATTTTCTGTTGCGTTTATATATCAGTTTCATGCATTACTAAGCAAAAAATTTTAAAATAAATGGAGAGCTGTAAAAAAATAGTATTTTAAAAAACTAACAATGAGTATGAAGAATGATACAGAACGAAAAATAAGGAAGGTTTATGTCACAACACTGTTGTCCCCTATTAGAAACAATTTTGTTTTTGAAAGAAATAAATGTTCATATGCCAATGGTTAACAATTTGAGGATTTAATAAATTGAATTTCATAATGTTATTTTGCGTTTTATTTGTTTCTTCAATTAGACCTGAATTGGTTAAATCAAATTATTTCAAACTTTAAATGTTCATAATTTTTAGATAAAAGTTGCTTGCAAATTTCGGAAATATTCATTTTAAGTTTTCGTTAATAATTTTCAAGTTAATCCTTGTTTTACCTGTTGCAAGAGATAAATGCAGATCAACTTTAACGCACATTTGAAGACCCCGAGATCTGAAAAACTCGCTAAAAGTATTTCTAGTTACGTTGACAATCTTGTATATTATACATTTTGTAATAAAATAATAATACCTATTTTCGCTCCATTATGTTTAAATAACCTTAGTATTTTTTATATGAATAATTATACATTTAAATATTATTCTAGATATTAAATATTGCTCAATATCATATGTAAAACAATTTATGAAAACAAATAGATTATATTTTACCTAACAAAAGTATATTTATTACAAAATATTAAATAATGTACAAAGAAAAATGTAGAGTTAAATAACTTCGTCTAAACAGAAGATAAATTTAAATTTATACATTAATAAAGCAGCTTTGTATAAAGATGTATACCTAAAGGTTACAAATCAACAATATATACTATAAATTTTGTACGTTAAAAATTATTATAACTTAGTTTACCATATTGAAAATCTCAAACATGATTGAGACTTTCAATGTATCCTGAAATGATACTGATTTCTACTAAATTATTTACATATTCATTTTAAATAATATTAAACGATCATACTTAATGCGTCATTTCAAGTAACAGGAGCTGTTATTGTATACAAAATTCACAAATTTATATATAAGAAAAGATTACAATTTTATTTTATACAAAAAGTGACAACAATATTTTCAAATAAGATTATAAAATGGTCTGTCATTTTACAAAGAGACTACTCAATTATAGGAAATAACTCAGAAACAAATTTTATACTAAAAAATAACAAAATCAGTCTTATTTTTAAATTACAAAGATTTTTCTGGTTTAGTAAATTATATTTGCTTACATTAGATATTCAAAATAGGCGTATCACATTGTGATTGTAAGTTTGCAGACATTCTTATTCTTTCATGTTTTACGACTGTATTGGTAAATAGTATTTTAAAAATAGTCTCTAAAGTCATACGTATGAAACTTTAAACATTGTATATAAATAGGCATGTGAAATCAAATATGTTACATTGGCTACTTCACAGATACTAACACAATTTGTACATTCAAATTTTTCAGTTTTTTAGCTCAACGGTTACATATATGATCGTTTTCCTTTTTCCTGCGCTTTCATTAAAAATGCTCCTAGTAACTCAAAAAATTGGTTAAATCGGATGTTTATATGTACTTACTTTATCGTTTTCAAGTATTGAATTAATTCCTGAACTGTTTCCTATATAGTAAGTTATTATCATACATAATTACATTTTACCTTTCAGAAAAAGAACTAACAAAATAACTTTGTTAAAATTACATAAAAAGCACATTCGCTTAACCATTAATCATACTAATACAATATGTTTGTTCCAATTAATTCTTGTATACTAATTACTATTATCATAATAGATGTTTAGAAATAAACCTCAACTACGGTTTATGTAGCAGACTGTTTGTAGTTTTTTGTACTCATTAGTTTTTTGCCACACATTGCGCATATAGCTTTTTTATATGCGCACGATTGACAATAATGCGATCCTACTTGATGTACTTTCTGTCTGCATATTCTACAGGTTTCAAAGGTAGCAGTATAAGGATTAAATCTTGCTTTTCCTGCAGAAAGTGCTTTGTTCTCTCCGACTTTGCGTCCTCCGCTTTCTACCGTATTCCTCGCGCCGCTTTTCCAAGGATCCGGAGTTATAACTTTTCCTAGCTTCTTTTCACACTTTTCACAGACCATTTTGACTCGCGCCTGAAGATTTAATTCCGAGCTACAAAATAGGAAAACAGCTATGTTATATGTAATTTTTATTTTAAGAACTTAATACAGTGTCATAAGATTGAATAAACCACAAAATTTGGACTTGAAACTAATATATAAGAAACTATATTATAATAGTACGCACAAGATTAATGAATTTGATATTTTCAATTTACCTTCAAAATCCTTTTACAGTAATAATGAAATATTATTATTTTACATTAGCACATGATATATACATAATTAAAAATAACTTTTCATCATAAGCAGTAACTACAGATAAACAAGATATTAACTGCAGAAAACAGATGACAGTAAATACCTAACCTAACCATTGTAGTTCCATCACAATCAACAGATAAAAAAGTATAGGTACTTTTAATTGTGTGTCAAACAGATGGCGCTTTTTTGATTCGCTTAATATCAATAAAATAGGTATTAATGAATACATGTACATGAATACGATCCATACACATGATAAACACCTTTTTTATTATTAATATAATTATTTCATTTTTTCATATAGAATTTTATGATGTATACTTTTTACAGTATTTTATAGTACAATTTTTAGTAGGAATAATTATCAGTATTTGGAAATAAAAAATTTAATTCAAAAGATAGTAAATATTTTGTAAAATATATAAGGAAATTGAAACAAAATTTTTAGTGCAACTAATTTACACTAATTGTTTTTAATATTGATGCTTTTAATATACGTATGTAAGGAATAGTTATAAAAACAGTCATTTAAATTTAACAAGGATAGATTAATGTTGATAATTCGAATACCTTTATTAATTATATTTTACATTTTAAATGTTAATCACACATTTAACCTAGATCTAAGTCGTATACGTGTTTTGTTATTTAAAAAAAAGTATATTTTATTTTATACACTGTATTAAACTATTTCATAACAATTTATGTTTTGAAGAATTCAGTGTTACACAAAATTGAAAACTATCATCACAATTCAATAACTTGAAAATAATAATTAGCAATTAAATAAATAAAGAGTGCATTCAATTTAACAAAAATTGTCACAAACATTTTTTCTTAAAACCACCATGGCTAACCTCATGTGTACATAATTGATCTTACAGCAACAATATCATTATTCTTACTCAAATAATGGAAGCAAAGAAATACGAGCTATTGCAAAATTAATTAACAATCTCTATGATTGATTATTATTGTATTAAAAAAAGATTGACTTCCTTTTCTACTAGTAATTCCAGATCGTAAATGGATACTTGTCAAAGAACACGAAATAAGTAAAACATAGACTTCTAAAAACGTTGCAACGAAACAGTAATACTTACGTATGCATACGTACAATATGTTTATAATACATTGTTTCCACTAATTTATGTTTTTGGACGAGCAAACTACGCAAATGGAAAACATACATATTTATTATTCTTGGAAGCAACTGATAACATATAAAGGTATTTTAAAAATGAACAATAGACACGTGTCTATTATTTGAACATTTATTACAATATCATCATCCATAGTTAAGTAATTTGTACAACAATACTATTCAATATAGCTTATCCAATTATATTTTTATAAATGAAAAATATTTTAATAACCAAAATATTTATTTTAGAAAAATTAACCAAAACCAGTTGGTATGACTATGGTTGATTTCACTGTCGCCATATACCGAATTTGTTTAATTTAACAACTGTTCAAAACCATTTTTAAATAATAGTAACGGTGTTATTCAAAACAGAGAAATGACGAAATTAATTTCTTTTATCTCAAATCCATTCTGTACTACAGTTCCGATATAAAAAACATATTCGCAAACAAACAAATAACATAAAAATGATAACAATTTATAGATATGCCTATGTTTCTATTACAAGTTTGGTATACAATATGTTACACATGATTTTTATACATTTTCAAAATTTTAATTTTCCATGAACACAGGAAAAATTAATTGCGAAAATAATATTTTATCCTTTTTCCACATTATCTTCGAATACACCTTATAAAACTATACATCCTATTATTATAATCAATTCTCCATATTAATAAATATAAAAGTATACGATACTCGAATTATCTCGTTCCATGCTTTTTTTCTTTCTCACGAACGAAGCGTAAATTATCTTCGAATACACCTTGTAAAACTATACATCGCGTCATTATAATCAATTCTCCATATTAATAAATATAAAAGTATACGATACTCNCAATTGCGAAAATAATATTTTATCCTTTTTCCTTTTCCTCGAATACACCTTATAAAACTATACATCCTATTATTATAATCAATTCTCTATATTAATAAATATAAAAGTATACGATACTCGAATTATCTCGTTCCATGCTTTTTTTCTTTCTCACGAACGAAGCGTACATTATCTTCGAATACACCTTATAAAACTATACATCGCATCATTATAATCAATTCTCTATATTAATAAATAGAAAAATATACGATACTCGAATTATCTCGTTCCATGCTTTTTTTCTTTCTCACGAACGAAGCGTACATTATCTTCGAATACACCTTATAAAACTATACATCCTATTATTATAATCAATTCTCTATATTAATAAACAGAAAAGTATACGATACTCGAATTACATTCGATTAGAAATTCCATTGTATCTCGTTCCATGCTTTTTTTCTTTCTCACAAACGAAGCGTAAATTATCTTCGAATACACCTTATAAAACTATACATCCTATTATTATAATCAATTCTCTATATTAATAAACAGAAAAGTATACGATACTCGAATTATCTCGTTCCATGCTTTTTTTCTTTCTCACGAACGAAGCGTACATTATCTTCGAATACACCTTATAAAACTATACATCGCGTCATTATAATCAATTCTCTATATTAATAAATAGAAAAGTATACAATACTCGAATTATCTAGTTCCATGCTTTTTTTCTTTCTCACGAACGAAGCGTAAATTATCTTCGAATACACCTTATAAAACAATACATCCTATTATTATAATCAATTCTCTATATTAATAAACAGAAAAGTATACGATACTCGAATTACATTCGATTAGAAATTCCATTGTATCTCGTTCCATGCTTTTTTTCTTTCTCACAAACGAAGCGTAAATTATCTTCGAATACACCTTATAAAACTATACATCCTATTATTATAATCAATTCTCTATATTAATAAACAGAAAAGTATACGATACTCGAATTATCTCGTTCCATGCTTTTTTTCTTTCTCACGAACGAAGCGTACATTATCTTCGAATACACCTTATAAAACTATACATCCTATTATTATAATCAATTCTCCATATTAATAAATATAAAAGTATACGATACTCGAATTATCTAGTTCCATGCTTTTTTTCTTTCTCACGAACGAAGCGTACATTTAATTATTCATTCGGTCCGTTCAATCACCAACGACGAAATTAACTAAAAGTACCACAAGCTCTGTGCTATAGAGAATTTTGCGCATTTAGAACTGGCGCTGACTTTCGGTAGTTTGATTAGAATCACACGATCAACCCTCTAGTCGAAAGCGGTGAGCAATGCTAGTGGGGGTAAGAGGGTTGAAGGAAAATTCGACGCTAGGGGTGGCGTACAAGTGTGGGCGCCATCTATTCGTTCAGTGCCTGACTATCCTCTGAAGACCTGTGTACTCGCGATCGTATTACCAGATTATTGCGACATTTCGTGTGACAATTTAATTCAGTGCATCGTGTCATAACAAAGTGACGAGTGTACGCATTATAACGGATACAACAAGGTAATTAGTAACACGAAGAAAAATCATTTTTCCTAAAAGACATACTTTGTTCGGGTGGCTGCCATCCTCGATGCCAGACACGCGTTAACATGTTGGATCGATTCCTCTTTCTCGCAAGTCGTATTACGATGGGAGACTCCAACAGAAGACCTAATTACACTTTTTTCTTTTTATCACCGCCTTTTTTCTCTTACGTTCCAAACACGCGTTTCGCCTTCTTTCTTTCGCGTTTATCCAATTTGTTGGAAAACGAATAACTCGTTCGCAGTGTTCGATCAGGTCAAGTCACCCACAAAATCTGTGGATAGAAAAGACGCCTATAGCCAAAACCTTCCGTTTTTCGTCCAATTTCTGTTAAACGTTTGGTGATCGATAAAAAATAAAAAAATTCATCGATCTACGTTCACTTTGAAAATACGTTCGATTCGATTTTTCTTACTTTTCTTCCGATACGAATGCAAATAAGATCGCACGATCGATTTCTCCTCGCGATTTCTTTTTTTTTAGCACGAGTAATAAATTTAATCGTGATTCTTGAAATATGAGTCAGATAGGCATTTTTTTCTCTCACATTCGAAACACGCGTTTCGCCTTGTTTCTTTCGCGTTTATCGAATTTGTTGGAAAACGAATAACTCGTTGGCAGTGTTCGATGAGGTCAAGTCACCCACAAAATCTGTGGATAGAAAAGACGCCTGTAGCGAAAACCTTCTGTTTTTCGTCCAATTTCTATTGGATGTTCAGTGATCGATGAAAAAAAAATTCGTCGATCTACGTTCGCTTTGAAAATACGTTCGATTCGATTTTTGTTGCTCTTCTTCCGATACGAATGCAAATAAGATCGCACGATCGATTTCTCCTCGCGATTTTTTCTTTTTAGCACGAGTAATAAATTTGATCGTGATTCTTAAAATAGGAGTCAGATAGGCAGCACTTCCCACTTAAGTACCAGACAACGGGATTTGCAATATTCACGATGCTCTCATTTTTTAAACAGATGTATCCAGGAGTAACCCCACGTATCGCTTTAATCGGAAATTTTTGTAACAATATTTTGTATAAAATACCTCTTTCTTCTACAACCACAGAAATTCTACTCGAAAAATTCAAGAATATCTGTTTCATAATATTCATTTTGAAATTTGGATTTGGGCTATGCGAGATTGTGTGAAATAAAACTAAATACGTACACGGATACGCGTAGTTCTCAATTATTGGTCCATAATATTTAAAAATAAAAGTTATTTAAAATAAAGTTTTCATTTGATTAAAAAATAAAATAAAATTACGAGTAACAAATCATTAATCGTTATCGAAAATTATTATAATTAAAAAAGCATTATATGTTTTTCTGTGTTTGGATACTGAGGATATTTTGATTCGTAAAGAAAAGCAGATTGATATTTAAAAAAACAATTTTTAGTAATTACGGTAAACAGAATTTATAAAAAACATTTGTAAAAAATTATTTAACGCGAACATACTTATCACTTTTTTTGTGTTCGTTTCATACACTAATAATTGCATCGGTATCGTATATTTATCACGTAATATTATCATTTAGTTTGATAGAGAAAAATAACGACGTTAATTTGCATAAAAATTAAGTATTATAGGCAAAGTATGCTGTACCGATAACGTAATAATACGTATTAATTCCGCGATCAGGCTTTAACGATTTTTAATTTAATTCAAGATTGTTTGCGAATAAATACATAAGATATTTCATTTTAAGTAAAACACACTTAATTGAAAATTTAGCCGATATTTTTTCGAGTACTTTCTTTAAATGTCGCGTGGAAAAAATTTAATTAACGAATCATTCAACTTAAACGCATAATAGTTTCCAGACGGAAAATTTATAAAAGCAAATATATGTATAGGACCATTTTTACTTCTGAGTAATTATACAAATTTAATATCGAATCTACAAAACAGCAAAACGCTTAAATATTATTTGCAACGTAAATTCACATTTCAGGCTACAAATATTTTACTGTTCGTAATAACATTTTAATCTTTTTTTTTACTACAAACTGTTGTAAAAACAAACAATTTTGATCGTTGCAAAAAATTTACGCGGACAACGCAAGTTTTTAAAACCACAGATAAAAAAATAACCGAGAAAAGGTATTGCGATGATAAATAATATTTACAAAAATGAATATCGTTTTTAAAAATGAACCATCAAATATTATAGAAGCACGTAATATAACAAAAACAATAGTGTTATCAATTGATTAGTTTCTTATCTTTTCATAATTAATTCGGTTATATTATTTAAACAAATGTACAGCTAGTTTCTGTTTACATCACACGCTATTAATTAAATTTTTCACTAATTTATCACCTAATTTATTTTTACTATTTACTATATACTATAATACTATATTAAATAGTACTATATTAAATAATACTATATTAAATAATACTATATTAAATAACACTATATTAAATAACACTATATTAAATAATACTATATTAGATAACACTATATTAAATAATACTATATACTATAACTTATGACCTAATAGGTCCATAATATTTAAAAATAAAAGTTATTTAAAATAAAGTTTTCATTTGATTAAAAAATAAAATAAAATTACGAGTAACAAATCATTAATCGTTATCGAAAATTATTATAATTAAAAAAGCATTATATGTTTTTCTGTGTTTGGATACTGAGGATATTTTGATTCGTAAAGAAAAACAGATTGATATTTAAAAAAACAATTTTTAGTAATTACGGTAAACAGAATTTATAAAAAACATTTGTAAAAAATTATTTAACGCGAACATACTTATCACTTTTTTTGTGTTCGTTTCATACACTAATAATTGCATCGGTATCGTATATTTATCACGTAATATTATCATTTAGTTTGATAGAGAAAAATAACGACGTTAATTTGCATAAAAATTAAGTATTATAGGCAAAGTATGCTGTACCGATAACGTAATAATACGTATTAATTCCGCGATCAGGCTTTAACGATTTTTAATTTAATTCAAGATTGTTTGCGAATAAATACATAAGATATTTCATTTTAAGTAAAACACACTTAATTGAAAATTTAGCCGATATTTTTTCGAGTACTTTCTTTAAATGTCGCGTGGAAAAAATTTAATTAACGAATCATTCAACTTAAACGCATAATAGTTTCCAGACGGAAAATTTATAAAAG
>SMSQ01026105.1:78645-89784 GCA_019453375.1 Ctenoplectra terminalis
TATGTGTTCATTTTAATTTTAACAATGTTGAAATAATAATTGTGAAAGGAAAATTTTATTACGACAGTTATATTTTAAAGGTGCATGTACTATGTACTATCTTGTGTTACTAGTAGTCTACGTTTGAAAAATTTACATAAGAGTGATATAACTGTATTTATGATCTATCTTTTAACTATGCTATGAACCAGTGTATTGGTACAGTTCTAAGTTTTATTTTAGTAAATTTCATTTATAACTCTTTAAGACATTTATGAGAAAATTAATTTTTATTTTCTGACTCAGGGTCTTTTATATTTTTTTTTTACACGATAAAAATAATAAAAGTTAAAGCAGTTTAATTATTTCTGTGAAAAACTATTTTATAGCAAAATAATTTCACTTTGAAACTTCAAAAATGTTAATGATAAAAAAAATAAGATAAATATAATAAAATTCTTGACCAATTTTTCAATGCTGTTACTAAACATGAATTATTGAACAATCAATATTATTTTTAATATTAATGTTATACAAAAATGTGAATGTATAAGTTTTTAATCACAGCTAAAGCGTGGATAATTTAAGCTGTTCGATATACATGCAAAAGAAAATAATAATTTATTCATCTTTTTGTATTAAATTAATCCGTTTAAATTTTATAAATGCTGGATTGAAGCATAAATTTAAATCTTAGTAATATGAAAATATCATTTTGAAGAATTTTATATTAATTTTTTTGGTAACATTAAAAATAATGCTGAAAAATTACATATTTACCAAAGAATTTAATAAAAATTTATATTTATTGGATTTTTGTTCCAAATTCATAATCATAATATATTGCAAGAATTTAAGATTAATGTAATAAGCGTATCTAACAAATGTAGCTGATTATTATACGTTTTAAGGTTTTCAATAGTTACATTTAAACAAATAATAATTACAGATGTTTTTTCGTTCTCTAGGACAACAAGCATGGTGTCCGGTTTTGCAGGCGAGAGTCAGCTATCCGTTGGTGTCAGCGGTGGCACTGGCAGTGTTGGTGGTCCACTTGGAACATTTAGCTCGCTTGGCACACTTAACACAAAACCAACACTTTCTTCAAGCTCCTCATCTGCCTCTGGGCGTAGTGAGGATGCACAACAATATGGTAGCCTTCCAGGTAGTGATCATCAAAGTCAATCGCAACAGGATGATAGCGGACCCGAGGAAAGCCCTGTATACATTCTAACTTCTGCCAAGGGTGATCGCAGTTATAAATTAAGAGATTCCAGGTAAGTTAATTTATTCATTTTCAGTGAGTACAATTCTATATCTTAATTGTACTCTCAACTTGTGGAACATAAATTTAATACATAAAAATTAACAATTACTTAAATTATAAACTATAATGATTAATTATGTACCAAAAAGATTAGTATCATTTATAATTTGAACTTAAAAATATGTGTAAAATTTCAAGGAATAAATTTGTCGAAGTATCATATAGTTAAAAGAAAAAATCATAAATAAATTTCCAGAATTTAACATTAAAAAATATGTACAAGGTATAATGTTAAACTTTCAACTAGCATTATTTATTATATACTTCATATTATTTTTTTTAATCTATCAAAATACTATGTATCCTTATGTTAATTTAACAAATTGAATAACTTTTATATTGTTTTGCCCTGACTGTTCTTTTCTTCTTAATATTTTAATAAAAAAAAAAAAAAAAAAGAAAAACAAATAATTTCTAACTATTTTTTTTACTTCTTTTATGTTAAAATCCATTGTTTACAGAGCGTCAAATAAATTAAAAAATCAAATAGTTATAAATCTTTCGCCCACATTTTGAAACAATCGATAAACTTGTCAATGATACAATCGAAGTATAGTCGATAAACATTATATACCAATTGATGTTAGGTTAGATTGCATCACTTTTTATTCTGGAGCTTAATTTGTAGTGATTTATGAGAAAAATATATCACATCAACTGTTCATTACAATAAAAATAAACTTTTGCTATGCAAATATGATAATTAAGTGTAAGTAATAATTACATACAAATGATATATCACAATAAAGCTTCCTATACTCTTTGTTTACACTGCTCAACAGATGAATTATCAATAGCTATTTAGTGACGATTTTAGATAACATAAACAGTTCAAAGTGCTCTCAAAAATCCTACCTATCGCAATGAAAAGTTATTTAACACAAATTTGTTAAGTAATATGTATAAAAACAATATGAGTTTTCAGTTGCTGATTTTTATATTTTCTTCCTAAAAATATTCAAATATTTGGGACAATCTTATCTCTTTCAAAAATTTATAAATAAATATTAATACAGTATATTTTATTATGTTTTACACTTAAAAAAAAAAAAAAAAATTATAAACAAATTTTAATTTAATACTGTGAATTAATAGTTTGTTAACCTTAACAGTAAAATATTGGTATCTTTTTGTAATTTCATGTTTAATATAGTTATACGAAAACAATGTTATGATATTAATCGAATCAAAAATATGTTATTCAAATATGCAAACGCTCAACGAGAAAGTAATTTACAGTTTGTTTGGAATTCAAAAGTTATGAGTATATTATAAATGAACGTTACTAATAAACAGTTACATGATACAAGTAATGCGTACGATAAAAAGAAGTAATAACATTGTATTATTATTTCATTAGAGGTTACTCCACTTTTATATGTAACATCGCTGTTAGTTAAACATATTTATAACATAGATTTGGTAAACCGATTTTTGATTTATTTTCTTTTTAAATTTTGTTATTTTCTTCTTTTATTATGTGTGAAATATAAACTGTTATTTTTATGTATTTATTATTATTTTATTTTTTTTAAATATAAAAAATTTGAAGAAGTAATTGTGTATGTTCTTTTGAATCATATTTCTATTAATAATTCATAGAATTATTATATATAATGAGCATATCAAATTTACATTTTTTAAATGTCAATGAAATTAAATAAATTAAAATGTTTTGGAATATTTACTACAGCGCTTACATTACAACAAATAAAGAAAAGATATAATATACATGTAAATGAATATATAAATAATATTACTTATTAAAATTTTTTAAAGCGACATACGCTAGTCTGTTTTGTTTTTACGTATTTTTTAACACAGCTCTCTTGTTACTACATTATTTGAAGTAATATAAAAATTTATTGTTTTACATTTATCTTTTGTTATAATTATTTATTATACTTTGTGTCAGCATTGATATAGTATTTCATAAAATTTAAGCAGTAATAATAATTAATATTTTTAATTACTTCCTGTATCTGTGGAACAAACGATAATAACGCATATTTTTATGAAATTTTGTATTTATTACATATTATTATTTATCTCTTTATTTAATGTTTTTATATTTTAGTTCAATGCAGCTTAAATCTTATTAAATATATTCCAAATAAATATATAAACAGTTAATTTATTTTGTGAAACTTAAACGTAATTTAAAAAAAAAGTTCAAAGTATAACTGCTTCTACAAGTAACTTTTTTATAATGTCTGTGCATAACTTTTCAACTTATAACGTACTGGTTTAATTTCCTTTACTTAAAAAACGAAATTTTTATCGTTATACTATTAGAATTTTAATAAATTATATAAAATTAATAATTATTTAAATAATAATTATGTTTTTAGAATTATCGAAATTGCTGGTGGACGAGAAGTTTTTTCTCAAAGTCGAGGTAAAGTAGCAGCCAGAAAATCACGCTTTCTTGCGGCATCAAATTCCATAAATAACGAAGATATTCAAACAGATAATAAGTTATCGGTTAAAAGGAATAATAAATCGCCAAATACTCAAACTATATGGGAATTAAGAAGCCGGTAATTTTGAAATTATTTTCTATTAATGGATTATACTTCTTATGTAACGTATGAACGACGAACCTAGACGTGCGAAAATTTATTTATTATTTTCCTTGAAAACTATTATACATAATAATAAAAACTACATATGAATGAATTTTTAGATGTGGCGATACAAGAAAGCAACGTTCTAATAGAGAAGTCACAGAAACTGTATTTTCTTCAGAAATACATTCGGTGCGACATAATCCAACAAAATCTATTCTTGACTATGATTCCCCTAAGAGCAATCACAGCAATCGTATTATTAATTATGACTCAATTTTGAATAGCAATAATGTAGAATATGGTGTATCAAAAAATACTACGGATCTTGATTATGGATTGTCAAAAAGCTGCATAGATTATCAATCGAATCACACAACGCCAGCAAGAAGCATGGCTATTGTTAGTGATGGTGAAGTAGTTGTCTTTGATGACATTGATGATAACTGGCAAAATTTGCGATTAGATTTAACTTCTAACAATACCAATCAAGTTACATCAACTAATTTAAATCTTGAGACTGAGGAGTCTCAAAGAGGTCGTATTCCTCCAGAACCTCTGAGTTCTAGCATTGGAAGTACTCCAAGCCCAACAAGGGCATATCATCGTAATACTTCAGAATTTTTTAAGGTATTTTTCCTTCCTTGCTTTATCGTCATACTTATTTCAATACAGTTAAAGAAATAATTGAATTTGATTACACGTAAGAGATACAATATAATTTGATATGCTTAAAATATTAAAAATAGTAAAATAACTTAAAAATATTTTTGGTGTTTCAATGAAACAAAATAAAATAAATTCTATTTTAGATGAAGGTTTATATACTAAACGAAATATATTTTTAGGTGATCACTCCGGCAAGTGATTGCGAAGTAGACTCACCGTCTTCGGAACGCAACCACAAGGTAACAAGAGTAATTGGTGAATTACCAATAGCACAGTATTCTGAAAGTCCAAGACGGTATGGAGTACGCGATACTCAACTTCCGTGTCTTCTGTCATCGCCATCTGTATACATGACGCCAAGACCTGGTTTTCCACAAAGAGTACTACCGACAACACCAAGTCATAATGAGGTATGCTGTAAATAAAGAATTGTAAATTAATTTTCCTGCATTATTGTATTCAATATCTTATATAAATTTAAATAATATTTTTAAAATCTAATAAAATATAATTAAAAAAAATAAAAGTTGAAAAATATATTAATACCATAAGAATAGAACAACAGATATAACAGGATATTTTTATGTTTATTTTGTTGTTAAATCTTTACTTTTAGAAGGAGGATACTTCTGCAGAAATCATCGTAGAAAAGGCTGTGGTAGAAACAAATATGAATTATTCTGATGATCAAGCTGTAAATGCCTCTCCTCCATCTCCAAAAATCGAAGATGAAGAAGAAGACTCTTTAAAACCGTCATCTGTACCCACTGATAACATAAGCAATTTGGTATCATCTGGTGGTAGCACGTTTGATTATTTATATGAATTTTCAGAAACTCGAAAAGTACTCGAAGAGTTCTTTAAATGTCCTCCACCAACAAAAGAAAATGAAAATAGCAATGAATCTTTCCCATTTCAGGTATAAACATTTTACATATTTTATTTATATTATGATAAAAGAAGAAAATTTTTTAATGTATCTTTAATAATTATAAATATCTTAAATTTAGTTCTAATATAACAATATTTATGCATTTAGTTCTTTTAACGTTGTACAGAAATAAACTAATTTAATATAATGTTAATAGATGCTTTATATTTGAAAACTTTTTTTTTATATTTCTTTTTCTATTCAAAGCTAATTATACTGTTATATTAATTTTATTTTATAACTGTTCATTTATAATTATAATTTTTATTTAAGGATCTTGATTATGAATTACGAAGACAAGGTGGAAGCGCTTATGTTGGCCAACGATTAGCTAGTGGTCCACCAACGACAGAGGAAGTTCTGGTACACGAATCTCCTAAGAAACAAAGAACAGATTTTCCACAAAACGTAAGCATATTTATATAAGAATAATTTCTAGATATGTAAGTAATAACATGTCTATTATTTATATAATTTATTATATAAGCTATCATTCTAATTTAAAATTAATAATAACAAAATTGCCTATAATAAGTTAAAAATAAATTTAAAAATCTATTAACGTTATTATATTTATACTGAAATCACTTTTACTTGAACCTTGTTATTTGTTCCTTTTTAGACCGGCGAACATGAAAATAATTTCTTAGACCTCTCAGTAGGTACCGGTAGCAGTGAGGATCTTGGAGAAACAGAGGTTGGGTTACAAGTTGGGCACTCTCGCAATTTTACATTGAGTCCTGAAACAACCGATTGTGATAGTAACTGTGGAGATCTTGATAGTGAAGTTTCGTTAATGATGATGGATAATGAATTAATACCAGCCAGTGGTCTCCTTGGATCGGTCGGTGACCTAGGAAATAATTCAGATTCTTTGAGAATATATACTAGTATGCCAGTTCTTGAAGATGGCTTATCCAGCGGACATACTAGTGATACTGATAATAATAATCCAACTGTGATGCTGATGAAGCGGCAAATTAATGAAATCGAAATAGAAATTATTCAGCGTAGCCGTGTTAACGATACTGCTCATTCTGCTACAGCAGAAAATGATTCAGTTGGAAAAGATCTTTCCGGTTTAACCGTTAGCAAAGATATTTTACATTCTTTGAAAACTTCGTCGCCTGATTTATTCGTTCCTAAAAAAGAAAATTCATATGATACAAATGAACTACAGCTTGATGGTCTGGATCCTCTTGGTACACCACCACCACCAGCACCACAAGCCAGACAAAGCATTAGTCTAGAAATAGGTGGCGAAGTTGAAGCTGCTATTAAAGATATTAGAATGGCTCTGCAGAGGACTAAAACTTTACCTGTGAAATCTTCTGCAGAAGAACCACCTGAACCTAATGTCAGTCCAATTTGGATACCAAGGTATTTCACTTTCTTTTTTCTTAAACTTCTGTTATTTCACTTGTTTCACTTGTTTCAAATGTTTGTAACATAAATTAAAGCTACCAGCGGTTTTATTCGAATAATTCATATCAATTTTGGTATTTCTACTGTTCTTACTAAGTTTTAAATACAATTTTTTGTGTGTCATATTTCTTCATTCTTTTGAAGAATGATTCTTTGAATGGATAGTATGAACAATAAAAGTTACGAATATGAATGATGTATTTGTAAAATTAAACATTTTTATAGTTACATGAAAGATTTAAAAGAAATCTTTAATAGAAAAGTTTCCTTTCTTTTTTTTTTTTTTTTATTTCTTATATCTATAGTATCTATTTTAAATTANAGTATGAACAATAAAAGTTACGAATATGAATGATGTATTTGTAAAATTAAACATTTTTATAGTTACATGAAAGATTTAAAAGAAATCTTTAATAGAAAAGTTTCCTTTCTTTTTTTTTTTTTTTTATTTCTTATATCTATAGCATCTATTTTAAATTATTTTAATTCACATTTATATTTATAATAAGTATTCTTTGCTAACTATAATAAAGTTTAGTACTTTATGATATTTGATAAATATTATTACAGATATCATTAAAAATTACTTGTATAATCTAATCTATTCTAACAGTCTCTGTTATAAATCCTTAATTTCAATGTTTTATCAAATGTCCAATACTTTTTTATATTCAGTGTACAAGAAACACATCTGTATTTTAATAATCTATTATGAAATATGAAAATACATTACAATGGAGTATAAGTTAAAATCTTGTTGATAATATAAACAAGTTATAAAACAGATTAGTTTACATAGTAAATTAATCCATCATTCATATTTATACTTCACATGCAATTGCTCATCTTTAAGAACATCTAACTAAAATGTAGTATCTCGGATGGCAGGCGGAGAATTTGCGTAGAAAATAACAGCGAGGAATCGGAAGTTCGTCGTACGAGTGAAGAAGCAGATGTTGAAATTGAGGAGGGTCCAGATGAAGAAGAGGCAGACACTGACCTTGAAACTGATCGTTTACTTGGACAGCAAAGAACGGACGACCAGGGTTTTTACGACGACAAGGTAAGATATAGAATAATAATGAAAATTACGTTCAACACAGTTTCTTAAATCTATAATCTTATGGACTAATGAAGTAATAAAAATTTAAAAGATTAATACACATCTCTAACCACAAATTAACTATAATATACGTATGTATAAAGTGAGATCGTTATTTTGTTAAATTTGAAACTTATTTGTAAAAGAAATTTATAATAAGAATTAAAATCTGCTACCTAAATACCGTATACATATATGTATATACAGTACCATTTATTACAAATCATTGTAAATTCTAATTTTGTTACAATCACACAGTTAAAAAGTATAGACACATTTAATTCACAAATATATAAAATAAAATCTCTTGAAAGATTGAATATACGTTAATTTTGATTGCTATAAGCATTTTTAGTAAATTTTAAAACTTGGTTTCACTAAAGTTGTTCTTTATTAATATTAGTTCTTAATAGAAAATAAAATCTTTTCTTTGTTACTTATTCATTTAAATATTTGTTATTGAGTATATTATTATTTGTAATTCGGATTCAAAATTTAGAAAATTATTTCATACTGAAAATACTTTTATCTTTAGCAATTGCGTGAACTATTTTTGTCGGTACTGTGCGTTAAACGGTATTTATTGGTTCAGTACTATATTAGTATGTTGTTATATACATATTGAAACAACATGTTTTTATATTAGTAAAAGATAAATAATTCTCACATTATACAACTTTGGTTTCGTAACAAATAATATTTCTACAATCTTAATCCTTTATTTAGTGGTATAATGAAATTGTAAAATAAAACAGAAAACATAACTGTAACTATAGACAACAATGTAATAAATTACCAATTATAAGTAATTAAAGTTAAAAACGTTCTTAAGTATGATTCACCAATTTTAATGAAACTTATGTATGATCTAGTTCTGTAAAAAATATTTGACACATATTTTTTTTATTCCATCATTTATGTTAAAGGGCTGTTTGTTCCAATATTTTGTTAAACTATTAAGTTTCGATAAACGGTTTAAATGTAGTTGTGAATTTTTCAACGATGAATTCTAAAAGCTATATAATCTGTTTTTCAAAAAATCAATTAATTTAAATAGTATATTAAAAATTGTCGTTTTGCATTATCATTTTGCAAAAGGAATTTTTTTGTGTTTTCTAATATCTTAAGGAAATTCGTTGAACAATATAATATTTAATTATACAAGATATAAACACTGTATTTTACAAATATTTCATATTATTAAGAATTATTTTCTGTTCTCTAATATCTTAAGAAAATTCATTGAACAATATAATATTTAATTATACAAGATATAAACACTGTATTTTACAAATATTTTATATTATTAAGAATTTTTTTGTGTTCTCTAATATCTTGAGAAAATTCGTTGAACAATATAATATTTAATTATACAAGATATAAACACTGAACTTTAAAAATATTTCATACTATTAAGAATTATTTTCTGTTCTCTAATATCTTAAGAAAATTCATTGAACAATATAATATTTAATTATAATTNGGAAAATTTTATTACGACAGTTATATTTTAAAGGTGCATGTACTATGTACTATCTTGTGTTACTAGTAGTCTACGTTTGAAAAATTTACATAAGAGTGATATAACTGTATTTATGATCTATCTTTTAACTATGCTATGAACCAGTGTATTGGTACAGTTCTAAGTTTTATTTTAGTAAATTTCATTTATAACTCTTTAAGACATTTATGAGAAAATTAATTTTTATTTTCTGACTCAGGGTCTTTTATATTTTTTTTTTACACGATAAAAATAATAAAAGTTAAAGCAGTTTAATTATTTCTGTGAAAAACTATTTTATAGCAAAATAATTTCACTTTGAAACTTCAAAAATGTTAATGATAAAAAAAATAAGATAAATATAATAAAATTCTTGACCAATTTTTCAATGCTGTTACTAAACATGAATTATTGAACAATCAATATTATTTTTAATATTAATGTTATACAAAAATGTGAATGTATAAGTTTTTAATCACAGCTAAAGCGTGGATAATTTAAGCTGTTCGATATACATGCAAAAGAAAATAATAATTTATTCATCTTTTTGTATTAAATTAATCCGTTTAAATTTTATAAATGCTGGATTGAAGCATAAATTTAAATCTTAGTAATATGAAAATATCATTTTGAAGAATTTTATATTAATTTTTTTGGTAACATTAAAAATAATGCTGAAAAATTACATATTTACCAAAGAATTTAATAAAAATTTATATTTATTGGATTTTTGTTCCAAATTCATAATCATAATATATTGCAAGAATTTAAGATTAATGTAATAAGCGTATCTAACAAATGTAGCTGATTATTATACGTTTTAAGGTTTTCAATAGTTACATTTAAACAAATAATAATTACAGATGTTTTTTCGTTCTCTAGGACAACAAGCATGGTGTCCGGTTTTGCAGGCGAGAGTCAGCTATCCGTTGGTGTCAGCGGTGGCACTGGCAGTGTTGGTGGTCCACTTGGAACATTTAGCTCGCTTGGCACACTTAACACAAAACCAACACTTTCTTCAAGCTCCTCATCTGCCTCTGGGCGTAGTGAGGATGCACAACAATATGGTAGCCTTCCAGGTAGTGATCATCAAAGTCAATCGCAACAGGATGATAGCGGACCCGAGGAAAGCCCTGTATACATTCTAACTTCTGCCAAGGGTGATCGCAGTTATAAATTAAGAGATTCCAGGTAAGTTAATTTATTCATTTTCAGTGAGTACAATTCTATATCTTAATTGTACTCTCAACTTGTGGAACATAAATTTAATACATAAAAATTAACAATTACTTAAATTATAAACTATAATGATTAATTATGTACCAAAAAGATTAGTATCATTTATAATTTGAACTTAAAAATATGTGTAAAATTTCAAGGAATAAATTTGTCGAAGTATCATATAGTTAAAAGAAAAAATCATAAATAAATTTCCAGAATTTAACATTAAAAAATATGTACAAGGTATAATGTTAAACTTTCAACTAGCATTATTTATTATATACTTCATATTATTTTTTTTAATCTATCAAAATACTATGTATCCTTATGTTAATTTAACAAATTGAATAACTTTTATATTGTTTTGCCCTGACTGTTCTTTTCTTCTTAATATTTTAATAAAAAAAAAAAAAAAAA
>SMSQ01026105.1:92811-121964 GCA_019453375.1 Ctenoplectra terminalis
GAACAATATAATATTTAATTATACAAGATATAAACACTGAACTTTAAAAATATTTCATACTATTAAGAATTATTTTCTGTTCTCTAATATCTTAAGAAAATTCATTGAACAATATAATATTTAATTATAATTAAATATGATATAATATAATTAAAAATGATTTAAATTCAACAATCAGTCAATCCTTGCACATGCTGCAAAAAAATTTTACATCGTTGCACAATGTTTGCAACGCAGAAAGGTTAATTTTCTAAAAAAAAAAGACTAAACTAAATAAAGGATTAAGATAAACAAGAAAATGGTGAATCTGTATAAAAGTGTTTTGCGCGATGCACGATTTGAATAGGGGTATTTTACCTTAAGGGTAAGCAGACTAACATGATAAATATAATTGGTGTTACATAGGGGTGGAGGAAGCCTAAAACTAGGACAATGTTACCACCGATGAGTGGAAAACTGTCAACTCCTAAGCAAACCCCCCCGAAAAGCCTGAGTGTGGCTCCAGTAGAAAGCCCGTTAGCACCTTCGGAACCCTTAGCTTCGACCTCTGCCTGTGTATCCACTTCCGCTTCTGCCTCTATTTCGCCTCCTCCAGTAGTTTCCGTTATACAACCACCGTCTTCCGATTGTGATGTTACCACTCCCACGCAAGCTGCGACAAGTCCACAGAAGACTCCAGCCAAAAATTCTCCCTCGTCCCCTCAGAGTCTCAAGGAATCCAGCAACAAGGTGAAAAAGGTGCCCTTTTAAGTACATTACATCAACCTATCTTCTTTTTCTTCTTCTTCCTTCTCTGTGGTTTCTGTGGACGCGTGTTCTGGTTAATTGTCGTTGGCGTGTTCTTCTAGGCGCGATTAACATTTTACCGACCGGTTCATTCGAGCGCGGATGCTCGAACCTAACACCGGCTTGGTTTTGGCTATCGTGTTGAAACATAAGCGGTTATTCTTGCAACTCTGTTTTTAACCCTTTATCTTACGATCACGAGTCGCGCTCGTGGGTTGGATTATGGTTCAACTACGATGAAAACAGAGTGTATTTTTGATGAAGTTTGATCTTAACTTTAACTGCAATTTCAGTTTGGAAGATTAAGAATTGGCAAATATGAATTATGTATAATATTTCTATATTTAACATTTGACAAAGTGTTAAACTAGTGAATAGGTATAAATCGTAAGGCAAGGGGTTAAATCGAAATTCGTGAGAATGCTTGGTATATCGTTTCTCTTATTGTAGGCCAATTAAATTTAATAGAATTTTTTATTTTCATAATGTTAGTATCAAGCAGCAAGTGGTAGATAAACATTGGCTGTAAAAAGCCGATTAAAACATTCCGATGACGTGAGTTCACGTCTTTCCAAGTTCTATTCCTGGTTGCTGCTGACGTGAATTCACGTCATTTTTAATTCAGCATAATAATAACAATTATAATATTATTTATAATTATAATAATTATAATTGTTAAATATTATAAATAATATTATAATTAATAATTATAATTAATAATTATAATATTATTTATAATATTTATATTATAATTGTAATAATAACAATAATAACAATAACAGTCTATTGTCTACCTATAAAGCAAGTATACAAATTATAAAAATCTTTATTTTAAGCAACACATAGTTGCAACATTGATACTTCAAAACAAATTTTATCATTTTCATCCTTGCTTTAACGATACAAGTTTGCGGCGACCATCTTCAGAATTTCATTATTTTCGCCGGTACTCGGTATTAGAAACGGAAAAAATTTGCCGGTCGCGAATGTGTTAATATGCTCCCGATCGATGAACGTTGGCTGCAAAAAGCCGATTAATAGGCTCCTGGTTGGTAAAGTGTTAAGGTGTGTATTCACTTAAGTACTCTTTTTCCAACGAGCACTATACGAACATCAAACCATCAGATGTTCGTACTGTAAGAACGGTAAACTGAGCGTATATAGAGTCGCTCATCGTCAGTATAGTGGACACATGAACATTCGATTAGTTCTTTACTCGCCAAAACTTATTTTCTTTACTTTTATACTATAATAATGTGATCGAATAAAACTAGCACTAGCTATTAAAATATTTCTACTCGTGGTTTTTCTTCTTCTTTTTACTTTTATACTATAATAATGAAATCAAGTAAAACTTGCACTAGCTATTGAAATCATTCTACTCATGGCTTTTCTTTTTTTTTTTACTTTTATACCATAATAATATAATCAGATAAAACTAGCACAAGCTATTAAAATCTTTCTACTCGTGGCTTTTTGCACGCACTACGTTTAATTGCTATGAGTAAGATCGATGTTCTTGCAGAAACTAGTTAATAGAATGCTCATACGGACTTTGTACACTAGGGGCTCTTGAAATTACAGTAGCACCGCGTTAGCTGACCGTGACTCTGGAACAAATTTGATCAGTCATCAAGAGAGACACGGTTCTAGGAAATCTCCAGTATGGTCCCTGTCAATTATGGATACCTGATACGTAACATCGAGGTTCTACACTTGATAGATTGTTAATTGATGGAGCTAGCGACGGTCAGCTAATGAGACAAACTCTCGGTCAGCTAACGCGGCACTATTGTATTCCACATTAACCCAAACACGTGGTAGCGATTCTACGTGCAGTGGCCTCCGGTACGCAAGATTTGAAAGTGTATCAAGATTGAAACTATTTATTAACAAAATATAAATATTTTATGGTAGCTGACGTGTTTTAAAAGAGCCTCACGAAAAGCTTTTTATTAGTTTTTTATTACTGTTTTCTTTGTGTTATATTTAAATTGGCTATTTATACCATGGCGAGTTTTTTTTTATCGCAAGATGCGCAAAAAGGAGATGCTTTCGTAATAAAGTATCTTCTTCTGTTTCTGTTCTTTCTTCGGTTTCAAAAATATGCATGCAGGTAAAAAAACTGCAAAGTAAAAAATGTTTTGCGAGGTTCTCAAAATCCATCAGCTACCCATTTTATTTTATAAACACTTTTAACTCTTTGCTAAACCTGAATTTTTTCAGAAGTTAAGTTTTAAGCTAAGTTTCATATTTATTGTCAATTCACATATTTTTTTTTTATTTTTTGTTTTAAAAGAAAGCAAATGAACGAAATGAATAAAATACGTAAACATTTGTAATATTCTTTTTTTTTTTTTTTTTTTTTTTTTTAAAAAAACGCTTTAATTTTTTATAACATTCCTCTGAAGCTTAAAAAAGTTTACGAGTACAAAGGGTTAAGTGTCAGAATAATATTTTTTCTCGCGTACTGCAGATTATTTCACGTAGAACTGCTGCTACGCGTTGAGTTAGTGTGGAACGAATTCAAGAGAATTAAAAATTGTGTACGTATTGCGAACGAGCGCGAGCAAGCACGGTATAAAGAAATCGGAGCTCGTTCCGATCGGAATTCATTTGAAGCGAATACGCACCTTTATACTGCACGTATACAATTCGTAAAATTACAAAATCGCGAGCTGATCGTTCAAACGAGTTTGATTCTTCGTCCGCGTTCGCGCAAACTGTTGCAATGGATGTTGAAAAAATAAAAATCGGCGAATTGGAATATTTAGAGATATATTTTTCAGTTCTATTAACCCCTTGCCATATTTTAACGAGTTTGACTCACAATTTCGAGTCAAACACAAATATCACGAGTGAAACTCGTGGTCACAATTTAGAATTAAACATGAATATCACCAGTGAGGCTCCTAATCACAGTTTCGGGCCGAACATGAATATTACGAGTGACATTCGTCGTGTAAAATTTCTAATATAGATAACGATAGATATTGTAACGATGTTATAACGATATTATAACGATAGATATTATAGATAACGACTAATGAAGATAAGGACTAAGACTTAAACAATCTTGTCAGTAGCATTCGGCAAGTATCGGCCGTTGTATTTTTGTCTCGAATTTTGACCTAAATGGTATCGCAAGGGGTTAAGAATACTCTAACGGAATAATTCTTATCACTAGACTGTGGATTTTTATGCAAATACATATTTTCACGAATGGGTTGTAACATAAATTCGGTTAAACTTAATACAGGTAGCCTTCCTACAACAGGGCATCTTATAACACGATTCATAAATTGCAGGAACCCTCCTACAACAGGGCATCTTATAACACGATTCATAAATTGCAGGAGCCCTCCTACAATACGGCATAACACGGTTTCGCTCTAACACGATAAGAAAATTGCAAAAACCTTTGTATTGGGTTGTCCGGAAAGTTCGTGCCGATTTTTAGGGAAAATTCAAACACAACACATTTAAATTTCCTTATACATTTATTAAATCATATATGTTCCATTTTGTTCTATAACCTTTCTCCATTTCTCGCGTAACACGAATATCCCATCCTTCGAAAACTTCTTAGGTTTTTCGGCGAAAAACATTTCTATATTTAACACTAGAACTACCGTGCCAGTCAAAATAACTGGTTCGTAATTGGTCATAGAAATTTTATAAATTTACAGTGGCGCGTTTTTAGGGATTTTCTATAATTTTTTAAACGAAATATGCACAAAGAATTATTACCCCTGATATAAGTATTTTTTCAAATACTTATCATTTCGATTTCCTTGGTACAAATAAGTCTATTTTAATCGTTAGTAGTTCTACCGTTAATAGCGCATAAAACTAACGAAAATGAATGTATCCTAACCAAACATTTGTTTAAAAATGCCTCAAGTGTCATTCCTTGGAATATGTACGCGTGTCATTTGTTTTTAATCATTCCGACATATTCAGACCTGTTCTAATGGCACCTACCGAAAATCGGCACCAACTTTCCGGACAACCCAATACAACACTGTACTTCTATAGCCGCGGCGAGGCTTGCCCTCTTAAAGATACAGTTTTGCGGAAAGTATTTCTTTTTATCTCCGTGGCCTGAAAACGAAAGTGTCTCACGCTTCTACATACATTTATATTTTTAATCAAAATTAAGTTATTTATGTAGAATTAAACAAAATATTTGTTTTTAATACGTTTTCGGAACGTAACTCCCCTTTTTGTACTGGCTCTGGGTCTCATGCAACACGGTTTCACACATCACAGCATTTTCTAGGAACCAACCTACCGTGTTATAGGAGGGTTGCCTGTACATATTTGAGGGGGAGGTATTCCGATATGCGGAGAACTCCTTGCCACTCAATTTTACTTTACACCCAATATGAAAACTTATTTTACTGCAATGGCGTATCGCAAGTAACGACGGCGGTTCGTGGATGACTGCTCACGAGAGCGAAATGTCCGGCTCTTAACACTTTACCGACCGGTTGATTCGAGCGCGGATACATCGCTAACACCGGCTCAGTTTTGACTATCCTGCGGAAATATAAGCTCTTATTCTTGCAACTTTGTTTTTAAATCGAAATTCGTGAGAGTGCTTGGTATATCGTTTCTCTTATCGTAGGCTAATTAAATTGAATAAAGTTTTCAAGTTTCTTAATGCTAGTATTAAGCGGCAAGCGGTAGATAAACGTTGGTTGCAAAAAGCCGATTAATAGGCTCCCGGTTGGTAAAGTGTTAAAAAGGGTAGTGTCGAGAGAGAAGAAAGATGTGGATTGAAAGAGATAGAAACGAAAAGGAAAGCTAGAAAAACGCGAGAAACCGAGAGAAAGTAGAGGAGAGTGGGAGGACCGAATTTGCAGGGCCTGGTTAACACTTGTACCCGAAGGGTAACCAGCAAGGAGACGTAAAGGATCGGACATACAGAAACGATCCTCGCGGAAATATTAGCTTGGACAGCTCGCTAGAAGCAAAGAAGAGAAAGTGTAGAGACTTTAGCTAGGCTTTCACTTTGATTTGAAAATGTTTTAACTAATAATTACTGTAGATGGATCGTGGTGCTGCTACAGTAACACAGTAATCAAATTTAACAGTGCAGCGATAACTAAAGAAAATTAATTTTTTCAAATATAGATACATCAGTTTGTAACTTCTAAGTCATACGGTTCCATAGAGGGTTAATTTCCAAAGATATCACACTATGATGATTTACAAAATTAAAAATTTATGTTTCTTTTACGAGAGGAAAAAGGATATTTATAAAATGGTTAAAAACAAATAGTTTCACAAGCAGTAGTAATTTTTTCCGTTCAAAATAAAATTTCTTTTCTTCGGTGATAAAGAATCGCATGGAGTGCAAAGGGTTAAAGAATATAGTCTGTGGGCGATTTGAATACTTTGTTTAATGTTACGTGCGTTCACGTTGAAAGCTACTATAATAATGTCCTTCCGGACTATCTGTGAGTCGCAAGTACGTTCCCGCCAGTATGCCTGCCTTAGTTTTATTGCCCTAAGTCCCAAGGAGTTTCCTTTAAGAGGAGAAGCGCCTTGGCGAAATGCACATGGCCTGCTTCTTCAACCGTTTGTCTACCGCGATTTTCTAACATTTTCCATAAATGCATAAAAATCTACAGTTTATCATAATTTGAAACACTCTGAAAATTTGATGGTTCGATAAAGTAGATCTTGAAATAATGCATAGTAGGGGAAGACGGGGTAATTGCGAACACCTAAGGAAGATTGAATAAAAACTAACGAAATTACATAGTTATGAAATCAACTTTTATTGCATTTCAAACTTCGATTAGTAATCATTGAGTTTAGTTACGTTTTCTTAAAAGATAATAATAGTAAAATTGAAATTTGAATAAAAAACGAAATCTTCCCCATTGGGATTTACCCCGACCTCGTTTAGGTAATTGCGAACAGCTCTTCCAAGGAAACCGAACGACTTGGGCTAATTATAAATTGCATCGTTTGAGACCTTGTAAATTATAGTCTTTGGTGTAAGATATATTTATAGTCATTAAATTAACACTTCAACGCGATTACAAACAATAACCAGGAAATTTCATCGCGTTACGGGACAAACAAAAATTGAATCAAATTCTGTGAAATATTTTAACCCTCCGTCGCCGGGATTCTGTTTGATTATGAGAAAGAAATCAAAATTAATTATAGTTTCTCGTTTTAATTTGAAAATCTTTCAACCGCTAGCTGTTGTAAATAGGCTGTCTAATATCGGAATAATGGTACGATAATAAAATTGAATAGTGTAACGACAAGTAAGTAAAATCAAATTAAAAAAATATAAATACACGAGTATGTAACTTCTAAGTCGCACGGTGCTATAGAGGGTTAACTGGTTTCATTTTAAAAAGCGTGCGTAATCTCCTAAATCGAACAAGGCGACAATATTAACGCATTGAAGACCAGCAACTTTTTTGAAAATCTTATTACGGGATGAAGTTACACTCGAATAAAATTTTTATCTGCGCGCTTTTACGAAATATTTACACCTACAGTAAATATGGATCTGCATTTCAATTTTCAGCTCAAGTGGTCGTTTTTGAACGTAACTTCCTATTTGCAATTGCTTGTCGCTTTTATGAATCGAAAGAAACGAAATACGAGATATCTCGTGAACGGTTCTCAATGTGTCAAGCACAGAAGATGGTATCGTACACGCGTTGTTAAACGGGAGATGCGAGAGTACGGAAACATGGAAATATGATGTCGTTCGGATTTACCCCCTGTTCGCAATTACTTCATCTTTCTCCACTAAACGAAAGAGCAAATTTAAAAGATTCGAAGCTATTTTGTTTAATTCTCATATTAACTCTTTGAAGCTTGGTGGGATTAAAAGTGTCCCACCTTTTTAATACCTAAATATGCATAGTGGGACCGTACACATGTTGTTAACCCTTTGCCCTATAATGCGCCGATTCTGGATAAAATACAATAAAAACACACAGTATTTATGATAAATTTCAATTTTACCTTTAACCGTAATTTAAATTTACAAGATTGAAAGTTAGCGAATACAAAATACATCTAATATTTCAATACTTTGCGTTTGACAGAGTGTCGAAGACGCGAATAACTATTACTAATATGTATGAAGACTGAAGAAATCGTAAGCCAAGGGGTTAAACCGGAGATGCGAGAATACGGGAACATGGAAATATAATGTTTTTCGGATTTACCCCGCGTTCGCAATTACCCCATCTCCCCCTACATTTAATTACCAATAAATGTTCTGATAAAGAACTCTCTAAATATTAAATCTCTACGTTATCAATTTTGAATTTTATGACGTACTAACAATTCGCAAGATCACGCATTTAGTATAACCATGTCTTACCGAAGAATTGTTTGCGCGTACACGCGATCGATAGTTTACCAGAACATGGCTTCACTAAAACCATAGCCTTCTGCTTTTTCTGCTTCTTCTGGTTCTTCTGCGATGATTGCTATTGCTGATACTGCTTCTAGATACTTTTTTTTGTCCAGTTACTTTTACTATTAGATTGTCCCGAAAGTTTCTTTCGTTATCTTCACGAGGAAGATTTAGTTTAGCAATGTTTATATAAACATGCGGTCTTATTCATCAACCCCTTCCGGTACGATTTAATAATGAAAAAGTGTGCATGAAATAACCACTAAATTTTTACAAGAATGAAATCTTACAGACTAACAACAATTCGGCCGTGACTTGTACCAAGAAATTCTAACGGTAAACAATATGTGATAGGGATCTGTGATATTTCCACAAGTAAAATAGGTGTTCCAAATTCAGTACACTAGAAATTTTAAACTAAATTAATTATCATATTCAACAGTATGCAGGACGAGTGTAGCTCGTCATTGTGCGATATGGCATGAAAAACCAATGACGAGCTAGACTCGTCATTTTACCGGAAGGGGTTAAACAAGAGATGGAGGAAGATGATAGAGCAAAATGAATCGTATATAAGTTAATAATATATTGTAAAATATAAAATATTATGCATCCATTACTTATTAATAGAACGAAAGAAACTTTTGGGACAACCTAATATTAGTGCAAACGATATGTGTAATCAAATAAAAGAAAATATTATTTTATAGTCTTATTAGTTCGATCAAAGAAACATGAAAGCAATCTTGAATTTATTTATCTGATAAAATCTCGCGTGTCTCATTTACTCTTTGTTAACACTAGAACTACCGACGATTAAAGCATACTTATTTCTACGGAAAAAATACACAATGCAAGGGAAACAAAGCTTTGTCTATTTTTTTTTAATAGAAAATCACAGAAAATTGCCTCTGAGATGATATATTAAATTTATAAAATTGCTGTAAAAAATTACGAATGGGTCATTTTGACTACTTTGGTAGTTCTAGTGTTAAACAATGTTTTATAGCTACAAAAAGTAACTGATATTTCAGTTCTTAAGTTAAATTAATTTGCATTTTCGAAGAAGTTTGTAATTTATTTATGCTGCTTTTCATATTTATGATTTTATAAAGTTAGATGCTGGTAATATTTAATTCCATCCGGTATTTAAATACAGAATTAGTTTCAGTATTAGAATTTAATTGGAGATATATTTCAGTGTTAGATATCATATCTTGATAAAATAAGTTGCCTGTAAATATCTGTTTAAACATAGCTTTTTGATTATTTTTTAATCGCGCGAATACTGTCTTTTAATTTTGAAAACGAGATATTTTTGGTAAATTCGCAATATTTAAAAAATTTTTACTTTTTCGCGTGGTTTATATTTAAATTCAGAAAGTATAAAGTTTTAGAATAACTGATTGCGGTAGCATTATACTAGAATAGCTACAGTCTTGGTTCGATCCTTGTAATTAGTCGCATCACTTGCTATTACTTCCAGTATGTACAGTAATGCCCCGTTAATATCGACTGCAAAGGATTCGTTGACACTAAAACTACCGATAATTAAAGCATACTTGCACTAAAGAAATAAAAATGAAGGTGTATGAAAAAATACACAATGCAAGGGAGACAAATATTTGTCCATACTTTTCACAGAAAACTACGCAAAATCCCCAAAAATGTACCACGGTAAATTTATAAAATTTCTTAAAAGAAATTATGAATCAATCATTTATCCTACTTTGGTAGCTGTAATGTTAATGAAAAAGTTCCTTAGAATCATCTCAGAAATCACCTCTTAAAAGGACTTACAGACCTATTGGGACACCCTGTAGATCGTGCAACTAACAGTACAGAATTCTTTNAAAAATTACGAATGGGTCATTTTGACTACTTTGGTAGTTCTAGTGTTAAACAATGTTTTATAGCTACAAAAAGTAACTGATATTTCAGTTCTTAAGTTAAATTAATTTGCATTTTCGAAGAAGTTTGTAATTTATTTATGCTGCTTTTCATATTTATGATTTTATAAAGTTAGATGCTGGTAATATTTAATTCCATCCGGTATTTAAATACAGAATTAGTTTCAGTATTAGAATTTAATTGGAGATATATTTCAGTGTTAGATATCATATCTTGATAAAATAAGTTGCCTGTAAATATCTGTTTAAACATAGCTTTTTGATTATTTTTTAATCGCGCGAATACTGTCTTTTAATTTTGAAAACGAGATATTTTTGGTAAATTCGCAATATTTAAAAAATTTTTACTTTTTCGCGTGGTTTATATTTAAATTCAGAAAGTATAAAGTTTTAGAATAACTGATTGCGGTAGCATTATACTAGAATAGCTACAGTCTTGGTTCGATCCTTGTAATTAGTCGCATCACTTGCTATTACTTCCAGTATGTACAGTAATGCCCCGTTAATATCGACTGCAAAGGATTCGTTGACACTAAAACTACCGATAATTAAAGCATACTTGCACTAAAGAAATAAAAATGAAGGTGTATGAAAAAATACACAATGCAAGGGAGACAAATATTTGTCCATACTTTTCACAGAAAACTACGCAAAATCCCCAAAAATGTACCACGGTAAATTTATAAAATTTCTTAAAAGAAATTATGAATCAATCATTTATCCTACTTTGGTAGCTGTAATGTTAATGAAAAAGTTCCTTAGAATCATCTCAGAAATCACCTCTTAAAAGGACTTACAGACCTATTGGGACACCCTGTAGATCGTGCAACTAACAGTACAGAATTCTTTCTTGCACTTAACCCATTAACTGCCAAATTTTTTATTTTTGACTGGATAAGTTTAAGTTATACTATATATGCACAAAAAGTTGTGTAACAATATAATTATATTCAAATTATGTTTTGTTTCGAAATTATTTGATATTTTTGAAAAAGTCCCAAATCGGTATCGTTATAAAATGACCAGTAAAATCATTTGAATAAAAAACAAAAGACCGAGTAACTAACAGATCGTTACTGTAATTTCTAAATTATGTACATTTATGTACTGTATTTCATTATAATACAAAAAAGAAACCAAAAATATTAAGCTTCAAATATGACAATTTTGTTCCGTTCAACTTACATATGAATTTCAGTTTTGATCGCTCGTTGTAAAGAAACGAACCACAAAATACACACTTCCTGTTACACACAATATTCACAGATATACAGGGTGTCACAGAAAGGGTGTAAGTCCCTTTAAGGGGTTGTTCCTGGGATGATTCTAAACAACTTTTTCCTTTGCGAAAATGTGAAATTCGGCTTTGTTAACGAATTATTAACGAAAAACAGTGACCAATCACAGAGCGCTTGTGTTTCTACGAGCAACTCAGGATACATCGAAGCAACTGTTGACGAATGTTAAACAAAAGTTATATCGAATAAACTAATTAATTGTTATTCGTGTGGAACAAATAAATTGAGTTTATTCGATATTCCAAATGGATAATGAACAAATCAACGAAAAGTAATTGAAATTTAATAACGAATAGAATGGAATTCTCTTTTCTAATAAAAATTTATTCAAATAACATCAAACACTGTTATTGATCGTAAATCTTAAACATAGTTCTTCAAAGTTATAACTTTTGTTTAACATTCGTCAACAGTCGCTTCGATATATCCTGAGTTGCTCGTAGAAACACAAGCGCGGCGTGGAATCCAACGCTCCCGCTGACGCCCAGCCGTCTTACTCGCTCTGTGATTGGTCAGTGTTTTTCGTTAATAACTCGTTAACAAAGCTGAATTTCACATTTTCGCAAAGGAAAAAGTTGTTTAGAATCACCCCAGGAACAACCCCTTAAAGGGACTTACACCCTTTCTGGGACACCCTGTATATAAAATGAAATTAACTCTTTGCACTCGAGGGTTCCGGAGCGGAGCCATTTAAAATTTGTCTTCAAACTCGAGGGCTCCGCTATGGAGACAATGCAAATAATATTTAGTTCGTACCAAGAGGTATCACTTGGACGATTACAAAATGTAATAATGTTATAGTTTCTTGTTTTCTTATATACCACAACATTTGAATCTTCGAGTTGCTGGTAATATGAATGAAAAAAAACTTCGAGTGCAAAGGGTTAAATTGTCAAGCGTACCAAACGTATTTTTGGCGCCGAGTGGTAAACGTAAAATTCCAAAATCCCTAAATACGGATCATGGCAGCTAATGGGTTAACCCTTTGCGGACGGAGCCATGTTGCACATTCGACAATTCGATAGAAACTTCATAGTTAAAAATCCCTCGTTTTCTTACAAAGAAAGGATAATAATGTTTTGTATACTATACATTGCGCATCTTATTGCTTAGAAAGATAATTTCACAGACTTGGATGGTTGTTTCTCGACAAGTGTCCGCAACTGGAAAAAGACTTGGGCGGCTATTTGCCGACACTCGTCCGCAAAGGGTTAATATTTTACCCAATTGACCCGAGCACGGTGAATTCCAAGGACCAAAATTAGTTATAGTTTCGTTAACACCTACTCGGCAGACCTGAATGTTTCTATATTAACGGGGTGTTATTGTAAAAACCGTTACGCACGATTTCCGTCTCTTCATCCTCTTCAGTGATTAATTGTCTATAATATGATGGTGTATTAGAGTTCACGGATATTGGCCACCGGGGTCATTTTTTTCAAGAAGCGATTGAGAGGAAACTGTTCCCTGCCTTCTGACGCGTGTTCCAATGCTCGCCGTGTAAAATTGCACAATTTCAGTAGGGTTCGTTGAAATGAGGGGAATCCGCATTATTGTAGAAGCCAAGGGGAAAAAATGAGGGAGACACCAGCGGGAATCGAACCCGTGACCTTCTGCACCGAAAACAGAGACTCTGCGAGACTCTCATCGCCGTCATGACCTCGTTAATTTCTTGTCGTTATTGCTTCTATTAACACTTAGCCGACCGATTGGGGAGATCTCACCGTTTCAATTTAAGTCGCTGCCCGACCGATCGGGGAGATCTCCCCGTTTCAATGTAGGTCGCTGCCCGACTGATCGGGGAGATCTCCCATATTCACCTTAGCAACGCGTTTCTTTGTTTTTGTTTATTTATTTACATAATTACGTTGGAGTTGTTCGCTAGATCTCCAGTTGTTTTATGTGTATTCTCCCATATTCACCTTAGCAACGCGTTTCTTTGTTTTTGTTTATTTATTTACATAATTACGTTGGAGTTGTTCGTTAGATCTCCAGTTGTTTTATGTGCATTGTTGTCTGTATAAAGCACAGTCCGCGTCACTTGCGAAACCTGGGTGGTGGATAGCGTAGTTTGGGCTGCTCGAGCGTGGTGGAAACCGTACAGTTCACAGCGGCGCGCGTGGTCGGATAAGTGTTAACACTTTGCTGACCGGTGACGAGTTAACTCGTCTTTTCATACCCAAACGTTGCTGACCGGTGACGAGTTAACTCGTCTTTTCGAACCTAAACGATAAAACGGCTATTCGAACGAGATATTACACAATAAAAAAACTTAATATCACAAATTACGTTGATAATAAAAATCAGGTTTCCAAATTCTCCAAAATAAATGCTTTCTTCGGCGATCGTGATAAAATTTATTGGAGTTTATTTAGAACCTTTTACTTCCATATTCAATTACAAAATAATAGCCGGTGACACGACATAGTTTCTGTGTAAAATTCCCGGTCAACAAAGTGTTAACGCATCTTAACACTTTGTTGACCGGAAATTTTACACAGAAACCATGTCATGTCACCGGCTATTAACACTTTGCCGACCGCACGCGCCACGAGGGAACTGTTCGGTTTCCACCGCTCTTGGGAAAGCCTAAGGAGCCTTAAAAATTAGTTGATTTTATTATATGTTGTCGTCCACAGTAGCAGTCCGTCAGCAATTACGAAAAACTCCAGGTCGAGATAGTTAACAATGACAGAAAATGAGAAACGCGTTGCTACAGTCAAAATGGGAAATCTCCCCGATCGGTCGGGCACCGACTTACTTTAAAATGGGCAGATCTCCCCGATCGGTCGGGAACCGACTTGCTTCAAAATGGGCAGATCTCCCCGATCGGCCGGCAAAGTGTTAAAATAAATCCGTTACTTCACTGATGCTCGCTGTATCACTTAATTCTACATTTACACCCGAAATGTTTGAATAATCCACCAAACAAGGTGTAATGTCATTTTCATTCCAATCTTCAAAATCACTTTCACCATCAGATTCTAATCGTGCTTCAATTCGACGCATCGCAATGTGCGCGCATAATAAACCTATATTTTATGTATAGATAAAACTATTTTTATGTTTTATACTGCATTAATTTCTACACACCGTTGTACTAACGATGGTAACGCTGAAAAATTTATAACTATTGACATTTGTTCAAATTATGCATTTCTAGAAATCTTTGCGCGCCGGTCATCGGTGCCCTCCGCGGCATTCGACGTGTTAATTTAAAATGGCGCACTTTTAGGATAACTAATGTAGTAGAATGACAGTACGAATTACCCCTCTGTGGCTCTGAACAGCCAATATCCGTGAATTCTAATATAAACTAATTTATAAATATTAATACAATTTACTAACTATATAAACAAAACATTTATAGATAATAATCTACTATAATATATGCGCATGCATTCTAAATCGCTTCTTTTTCGGTATACCATAAAAAGTACCATTTGGAAATAATTTTTCTTTTTTTTCTTTTTTATTCGTAACTTTTCAAATTGAAAATTTGAGTTTATCATAGAGCTACGAACTAAAAATTGTAGTTTTAGGATTATAATATTTTGGGTTAAAAAGAAATAGATCCAATCATAATTATTTATAATTATGTGTGATCTCTCTTATCTTGTCATTTATAAATCTCAAATTTTGTTCTTCCGATGGCGTTTTGAAAAATATTACGTATTATAGTAAACAGATAACTGTTAAATAATACCAAAATAGTGAACAAAAGCAATATTTTGCAAAGTATAAACGAATAATACATTTTGCGTACCGACGATTAATTTATCAGTTTTATAAGAAAGAATTTTTGATAATTTGTATACAAGAAACATTTATTCAAGGTATAACAAAAAAAGTCATACAGATTTTCTTTGATGAACCGCCATTGTTTCGAACATTCACAAATATTTGCAAACATTTGCGAACTTCGCGCACGGCTAGCGGATAGGAAACTTTAAAAACATATTCGATGCATGACACAATCTTTTCTATATTTCTTTTCTTTTTTTGAATATACAAATTGCTTAAGAAAAATTTAATTTTGCTATTTAACCAAAAACATAACAGTTCTATTTTTCTGTTTAGTTCAATGCTTAAATTATGCAAAATATCAAAAGGCTTGAGCGGACAATGCGATTAAAAACTAACTTAACCCGAGAGAGATGTCTTTGTGAGAATTTTTCTCGTGCCTTCTAAAAGTTCTCTTCAATTTTGCAGGGAAAAATTAGTAGCGTGTAAAAACTGGTAATGGGTTTTAAAATATGAAGCAACGCGTGGATATAATCTTAACCCTCCGCGAACCAGGCGAGTAAAAGTTACACCCTGAACCATGTGGGGTTAGTTTTACCACGACCAATAATAAAAACTTACATTAAAATTATTGATTTCGTAATAGGATCAGATCCAAATAAAAGAACGATTTGTCTTTGAAAATTTTTTAAAGTTAACAACTTATTAGGTGCCGGAAAAAGTTGTTGCGGATTTATGGTATAAAATTCAAGCAGTCGTGAAATAAAATTTTATTTAATTTTTTAAGTGCGGATACTTTTAGCACAGCTGATTGCTTTAAACGCAAAGAAAAAACGAAAAAAAAATATTTTACTAAAATCAAATCATAATACTAGACAATATAAAATTTGTTTTATTGTATTTATTTTATTTTTCTTTTATTATTATTATTGTTGTTGTTATTATTGTTATTATTATTATTTTATTATTATTATTATTAACATGTTGTTTATATACTATACCCGTAGTTAAAGGATTAATAAAGTAATTATTAATTTTCTACAACTCTTCTTCAATATTTCTATTACTATAAAAATCTTGAATTTTGATTGCAAAAAATGAATCAACTATTGCTTTGATCTCGTTATAATTTTGAATTTTTACGAATTTGAAATGGACTCGAATAATTTTGGTATGTTCTCTTTTTAATAAGAGAACGATCCCGATAAATGATACTTCCAAAATTAAATTCATAAAATATTATTCGCTTAGATAGCATCTTTAACTTTGGATAAACAGCAGAACATTGAAAGAAACGAAGAATTGAAATAACGTACACTAACCAAATGGACAAAATCTTCTGATACCATCATTATTATATTATCTCTGCAAAATACTATAAGAAATTCACTTTTAAAAATCTTTTATCTATTAATTTATACATGGTATATAAATATAATATTATATATAGTTTTAAAGTATAAATAATATTATATCTATAATTTGTATCTAACAAAAAACTGCACCATTTTCCGTTAAACTGCAACTTTTTCCGCTACCTAATAATATGTTGGAAAACTTTCCTGCGAAAAAAATACAACTGTTTCAAAACCGCCGAGGGTTAATTTAACCCCACCTGGTACACGGAAGGTTGAAAAAGTCAATTCGTGAGAGAATTTATTCACGGTACACCACTAACGTGACAAAATAATGAGACACCTCTGTCGGGTTAATCCTGCTATCCTCCTCGGGTCTATACGACCTAAAATGAAGTCTACTTTTATATTACACAAATACCGTGCTTCCAACAGGTTAAGCGCTGCGTCGGTCTCTGCGGACCGAAACTTTTCGTTTAAACGTTGTTGATTCTTGAAAATTAACAGTATCAATTTAAAAAAATATCTTACGATTCATTAATACTAGAACTATCAACGATTAACCTTTATCACTCCAATCGGCAGTAATACTGCCAAGCGTTAGCCAGCGTTCTACTTCAAAGGGGCAGTGTCACTGCCAGAATTTCGCAATGTTATGATTATTGTATGATTATGTAACCGTATTGCAACCGTAATCCAGGCCTAAACATATTGGCGATTGTTTCTTTCGTTATCACATGTAGGGGTAAGAGAGAAAGGAAGAGTAAAACGGAAGCGGAAGCCACTGACGCTTTTCGAAAGATTTATCAGGAATGATCGAACACTGGCACGTGGGATTACTTGGTTTATTAACACTAAACCTACCGACGATTAAACTAAACCTGCTTGTATCAAAGAAATTACAATAATAGATACTTGGAAAAGTACATAATGCTAAAGAAACAAATCTTTAATCGTATATTTAACGGAAAATCACAAAAGAATATTCAAAAGTGCACCGTTAATAATTTATAAAATTTGGACAGGAAATTACGAAACGGTCATTTGACCGCTTTGGTAGGTTTAGTGTTAAAATTTACTTAACGCGTTGGGCCCGGTGAACTTTCCCTGAGGACCGGCACTAGAATTTTCGTTTGGCTGGCGTCGGTCCGTGGGACCGACAGTATTAAAGTTAAGAGATAAATATAGTCTCAACGAAATGTGATGAAATGTAGTTTTAATGAAATTTATTGAAACATTCTGAACAAAAATGCGGCTTATCTTTACACATATTACAATACGTAACAACTTTTTTGGTAATATTTCTAGCTGTCTTTCGTCCAAATAGTTTTTAATTGTTATCATAACACGTGGAACAATACCTTCGGACTTTACGTACGTCTCCTTCCTTTTTATATAATTTATGAATAATTTCTCTCGGCGATACCCTACAACATTGTATCGCTCACCGGCTGCCGGCTGAACGGAAAGGACAGCAAATTCATCCCTCAATCGCTCTATCTTTTTCCCACACACATCCCTTTTCACTCGCACCCAAAATCTTCGCATCCATTTCTTCAAATCGCGCAGTCACGCAGACTTCGTTCTCACGGCCCAGTTTCTCAGTCCCAAACATATCCTAGACATGACCCAGACACTCTTCGCTAACACTCTTTCGACCACCCAAGACTCGTCCACGTTCACACTTTTCAAATCATACCCGGTTCAGTCTCACTCGCAACCATAAATCCATTCGCACCACCACTCAGTAGGCTCAACAACCGACGCCGTCCCGTCGCAAGTATTGGCGACTCTTACACACACAAAAGAGGAATATTAATTATTACATTAATATATTAATTATTACATTAATATAATATTAATAATTACATTTACAAATGAATAATAATTACACATTAAATCCTTTTATTTTTCTATTTTGAAACAAACAAACAACATTTTTATTTCGGAAAAAATTAAACTTTTATATATATAGATTACTAATAAAAAAACTACCTCATAAAACGTTTTTCTTAATCGCTTCGAAATGACCAAATATTTGCTGGAGTTGGCTATAAATTACTCTGCAAACTTCTCGGAGTGATAAGGGTTAAAGTATACTTATTTCTACCGAAGAAATCAAAGTGGAAAGTATATAAAATAATGTGTAATGCAATTTAGATAAAAGTTTATCTATATTTTTAAGAGAAAATCGCGGAAAATTTGCCCAAAGGCACCGTAGTTTATTTATAAAGATTCTGTAAAAAATTACGAATGGGTCAGTTTGGCCACTTTGGTAGTTCTAGTGTTAATAGGTTTTATTAACACTAAATTTACGGAACCCGTCAATTTGAAGCATTTTAGATTTCACGGTTAACCCTTTATAGCCCGAATTTTGTCTGCTTATTGGGGAAAAAATTACGATTGATTACAGTTTTTCACTTTGATTTGAAAGTGTTTTAACTAACAATTACTGTAGATGGATCGTGGTGTCGCTACAGTAATACAGTAATCAAATTGAATAGCGCAGTGATAACTAAACAAAATAATTTTTTAAAATATAGATACATCAGTTTGTAACTTTTAAGTCACACGGTCCCATAGAGGGTTAATGATTTCGAGGGAGTTACAATTTGATGTAATTTTTTTGTAATTTTTTTGCCCCGAAGTAATAAGTATTCACACTATGACCATTTTCCATAGTTTTGATAAAAATATCTCCCAAATTAATCATTTTTCGAGACATAAATAGCTTAATACTTTTTCGTAGAAAAGTCACACGGTCCTGTAAAGGGTTAAATTTAACATGTGAATTCGAAAAGAAATTTGTGGACAAAAAATGAGCTAAATAAATCTTTGCTGATAAAAGTCTTTTGATTTGAATTAAAGTGAATTAATGGTATTACAAAAGCTCTGTATTTTAATGTACGCGTGAAAATGTCCGTAAACTTAGTTTAAAATATGTTAAACGAAGATACGACTTTCCTTCGCAGGCTTTTACAATTTTCTTTTGAACTTCTTCGCTGTTTTTCGACCAAATGTTTTTTAATTCTTTTTTTTTCGATTTTAGTCTAATAGAAAATCGATTAAAATCGACTAAAATCGACGTAGCGCTTAACTTGTTAAATATATTTTTATGTTAAATATTTGATTTTTGCATTTATTTTAATATTGCATATTTTGTGAGTCCAAAATATTCGAAATTAAAAAATTTTTTAAGGAATATAAATGTGTAATATAAACGAGGAGGACAGAAGGGTTGAATTTAGTTATAATTACATGAACATTTGTTTGAAACGTTACTTGTAAAATTATTGCATGAGTGAAGCCTCGGCAAATCGTACGACGTATGATTTGCAAAAGCACGTCAACATCGTACAACAAATTTTGACTCGTTTTGTTATGCGAAGTACATTAAAAATTTTGTTTCGCAGGAAAAGGAAGAGAAGAAGAAAAGCAGAAACAAAGAAGGTAATGAAAAATATTTTTATATTCTTTGTGAGTACGAGAAAAATATTTATTTCATTATTTATTAATGCTTTTTGGAGAAATTTGGTAATATCGTTTGTAAATAATATTATCGTAGTAATTTATAAATATTCAAGAAGAATTGTTATCTACCACTATGTGGCATAAACTAGTTTTTCTAATTGTAAATGGATTTATTATAATGGTCCTCAAATACTATTATACATTTTTTATTAGATAGATCTGTGAAAAAAAAATTAATGGATTTAAATGGAAATTAATTTATGGAATTAAATAGAAAAAATTAGTTATTATCTTTAAATATATTCAAACGTTAAAAATTGTAATTATAACATTTATATAACTATTTAGAGTCTTAAAAAATGAGTAATGTAAAGTTTTTATTATACAGTTCAGGAACTAACTGCTTGAAAATGTTATTATCAAATTAACTTCATAAACAAATTTAAATACAAACTTATTGATATATACATATATAATTAAAATTCAGTATATTCCAAACTGTTCCTATATACTCAAAAGTACATATTTAATTTACAATACTGCACAGTTTTTATTTTATTAAAATGTCACTAAATTGAATAAATGATATTTATTCAATTTAATTAATTTAAATAAGCTGTTTATACAGAGTATTTTGCATAAATTATTACAAGTTGTTTTTTCTTTTTTTTTCAAAAACATTCAAGGTAATAATGAAATTCTTTTTGTAATATTTACGCACAAAAAGAAAGTATTTTCTGTGGAACATATTGTTATCAATGTAAAACTTGCAAATAAGAAGATAGTTGTCTGTTTTAAATGTGATTAAATTAATAACAATTTTTGAAGAAATGATATTTAATTTATTAATTTTCAGTTTTAGCATTTTCAGTTTTATATCTTGCCTAGACAAAAAATTACTTGTTTCGTGTGGAACGATGGTCACTTTTACAAATAGTTAAAAAATTTAGGTAAGTTAGATCATGAGTTAACTCGTCTTTCCCAGTTAATATTAATATACAATTATTAATATACAAAATATTTATTTTTTATTATTAATATACAAAATAAAAAATAAAAATATACAGGTAGGCGTTAAAAATTTATAGCTTTATGTATAAAACAAAAACTATAGATATTAGGTTTATAAATAAGTTTTCAAGTCAAAAGTGTTCTGCGTGAAGCATATTTTCGTCAAAATCAAACTTGCAAATAAAAAGATAGTTATAAAACAAAAACTATAGATATTAGGTTTATAAATAAGTTTTCAAGTCAAAAGTGTTCTGCGTGAAACATATTTTCGTCAAAATCAAACTTGCAAATAAAAAGACAGTTATCCATTTTAAATGAAATTAAATTAATAACAATTTTTCAAGAAATGATATTTAATTTATTAATTTTCAGTTTTAACATTTTTTTTTTATATATCTTGCATAGTTGCAGAGTATTACCACAAAAAATTACTTATTTCGTGTGGAACGATGGTCGCTTTCACACAAATAGTTCAGTTCACGGATACCTTTGATGTTACTTGAGCTATTTCAAGCTCATCGATTACTTCGGCTACTTTCACGGGTAGATTATTCAGATAGCAAGATAATTAACTCTAATCCTTAAGATAAAACGTTTAATATAAACGTAAATGTGTTATTAGTATTAAGCAAATACAACAAATTATCGCTCAACAACTGAAGTGTTTACGCGGAGATATATAAGCTTAAACTTTTATGTATTTTTGCAGTTGAAACATGTTTGATGACGTAGATTATATATTTACACGTTAATTATTAAGCAAAATTGAAACTGTTTACACATTATAGGTTGTTGAACATTTTCGTGCAATTTTTTTTTATCTTTTTATCTTATAAAAGCCTTTGAAACATTAATATGTAAAATACAGGGTAAACCGCGTGTCGTAAACACTTTAATTTTTCTGTCAGCGAACCGACCGAAATATTTTTTAATGTTGCATAGTACGAGACAAAGAGACCTCTTTTTTTTCGAAGTTTTCAACGTAACCTTCGGTTTTTCTTTTTTTTTTTTACGCGTTATCCTACAATTTTTTTAAAACTATGAGTTAGTAGGCATTGAGACAGGTTCAAATATAAAATATTTTGTTTATTCCAAAGAATAGTACTTTGTATGAGTTAGGTAACATGTGATGTCTCTAATTTGAAACCTTAACAACTGAAATTTTGCTCGTTTATAACAAAACAAAAAATAGTTCATTATAATTTCTCAACGCGATTTAAAAAGTAGCATTTAATAATTGCTATAAATAGTTTTATTACGCTCAATTTTAGTTAAAGTAATTTCCTTCGGAATTTACAATTTTTCCCTATCTCTCAGGCAGGGAACCAATTCCTCAACCAAGAAATGCTGTCTTTTGAAACGATATAATTAACGACCCGCTTTTCGACTTTCTACTAAACCGCAAGATCTTATTTATACACCTAATAATTTCGAGAACCTGGAAAAAAAACAACTTATAAAAAGTGCACTGTAATTATCTTAAAAGCCTCTTTGAACCATGTTACGCGACACAAAAAATGTTTCAATCGATTCGCTAGCAACGAAATTATTTAATGTAACGAATCAAGTAATCTAATAACTAATCAATTATCTGATCAGAATGAACCGACCTGTGAGTTTAGATTCTTCTTTTTACGTCAATAGTAATTTTTTAAATTCTATTTCTTTTTTTTTTAAGTTACTAATTTTAGAGCAAGTTTACAGAACTGCGTTTTAAAATTCTCGTGTGTGTAAGATAAATTAATACAATTGTTGTATTAGAAGGAAAACAAAAATGAGATGAAAATGCAAAAATGCAAAAATGCAAAAATTTATATAACGCTTAATGAAAAAATTGTGCACTCCATCTATTCTTTTTAAATCAAGTAATAATAGTTTCCAAGTACTGTACAAAAGATTCTAACAAGTCCTATAAATAATTATAGTGCGAATTTCATTGCTACTCTTAATAGCTTCGAAGAAAACAGCTTGTAATATTTTATGCGAGAATCTCTGTATAATACTGTACATTTAAAATCTATATTTAATCGTATCATACCTGATATTACACATTTATAATTTAATTTTAATACAAACAATTCATAAAATTTGATATTTACATACTTTAAATTTACGACACTCGCAATGAGTGTAAATTGTGAAGTGAAGAATTTAAAATGGACACAAGTAAAATACAATGCAGTTAACACAATTTTACCATCACCAATCAATTTGTTCCTAGTACTCATTTTTTAATTATTTACATTCTAATTAATGCATAAACTATGTCTTTCATTTGCTGCATTCCTGTTGGATACATTCGGTAGGTAGTCTCAAAGTATATTTAATTACAGCTTTTATTAAGCTTTAAAATTGTAATTTAACCAGTCGAGTAACTTCTCTAAAACAAATCACAAAATTACTNTGCACTCCATTTATTCTTTTTAAATCAAGTAATAATAGTTTCCAAGTACTGTACAAAAGATTCTAACAAGTCCTATAAATAATTATAGTGCGAATTTCATTGCTACTCTTAATAGCTTCGAAGAAAACAGCTTGTAATATTTTATGCGAGAATCTCTGTATAATACTGTACATTTAAAATCTATATTTAATCGTATCATACCTGATATTACACATTTATAATTTAATTTTAATACAAACAATTCATAAAATTTGATATTTACATACTTTAAATTTACGACACTCGCAATGAGTGTAAATTGTGAAGTGAAGAATTTAAAATGGACACAAGTAAAATACAATGCAGTTAACACAATTTTACCATCACCAATCAATTTGTTCCTAGTACTCATTTTTTAATTATTTACATTCTAATTAATGCATAAACTATGTCTTTCATTTGCTGCATTCCTGTTGGATACATTCGGTAGGTAGTCTCAAAGTATATTTAATTACAGCTTTTATTAAGCTTTAAAATTGTAATTTAACCAGTCGAGTAACTTCTCTAAAACAAATCACAAAATTACTAAAATTATAAATTAATGTTATTTTGACACATTCTACTTCCATTTGCATTTGAGACGTTCGGTATTGAAAAATATAAAGATTATATTTGAAATTTAGAAACGAAGTAGAAAAATGAATAAAAAATTGAGTAACAAGATTATTTGAAATTTTGTGCTCTATGAAACAATTACAAGCAAAATACTTGACTGATTAATGAACACTGATGTCATTGTATGCTTGTAAAACGTCAATCCGTATCTCTTTAGAAGATATTGATATCCTTTCATCAAACATTCATTATGTAGTAGTCTGAAATCAAATATTTACAATCTTTATAAGATATCTAGCATTTTGGTTGATAAGTGCTAGGTCCTATTTACTCTTCGAGTACAGTCATAGATGTTGGTCAGTATTCGTCCAACAATCTTCCGTAACGTACCCATGAAACATTCAGATTTTTAATTTATTAGGAAGAACCAACAGTGTTTACTTTGATTGAACCGTTTAATTTGTTCATCGTTAAAGTGGATTTACATTATTAAATACCAACCTCGTAATATGTGAAATCATGTTTAAAACGATTCCAAATAATAAATGAGGAATTGCAAGAAAAAATCAGTAATGGAGTACGAAGAATACGAAGATTAAGAAAAGCTTAAAAAGAACTTAAAATGAATATCATTTCAATTACCTATAAATAATAATTATAATTTCAATACGATGTTGTAAAGCTTGTAAATAAAATTCAACTTTCGTTGTACGAATAATGGGTACATTTAATTAGATAATAACTTTTTCGTACCCAACGATCAATTATTAAAATCGTTGGGATAAATTGATTAAATCAAACCATGCTTATTATTATAACAAGTTAATCAACTAATAAATACTTCAAAATAATATTAAAATTGTAGTACATCTACATTCTGTTGAAAGTTGACTTCAAAAAGTGATATAGAATTGTTACAATAATTAATTACAAAAAAAAAAATCATGCGACAATACGAAGAAAACAGTTGTTCGACAAGAGATATGGATATCACGTTAACAGATATTTCAAGAAACGACAAAGATCCGGTGGAATTTGTTCCCGTTTCGATCCGCGTGTCTTCGATTAGACTAGTTCGGTCATCATTTGACTATATCTCGGCGTTCGGTAAATTGAACAGCGAGAAATCATGCGATAAGTCTAAATGGTACGTTTGTATGGATATTTCAGCTCTTCTCGATGATTCTTCAGTTTTAATCGAGGGAGTCTTGTTCCGAGCGAGATACCTCGGATCCACCCAGCTTGTCTGTGAAGGAGAGCCCACTAAATCTACCCGTATGTGCCAGGCAGAGGAAGCTGTATCTAGGATAAAGGTACGCTTATCATTATCTTGTTCTGTGTTTGCATTTTACGTATACCCTCTCCCTCTGCAGCTTAATTTTTGATTATCTTCTTTGAAATTGAATGGGTGAGAAGAAGAATGGAAAAATTCCCTTAAAGATACCTTATTTCTTGAAAGTAAAAAAAAAAATTGATTTATAGTTAAATTAACGATTAAAACGAGTAACTCTCTGTTATGAATTTTGCTTTGGAAACCATAACAACAATTTTTTAATAATTTTGCTAAGTAAATTTGTAAAAAAGTGATCTTTTCAAAGAAAATTTGTTATTCATTGTTAAAACGTATGCTTTACATTTAAAATTAGATATTTCTGTTTACTGCTCAAGCATTAAATTGTTTGATGGGAAAAAAATTCAGAAAGTTATCAAGAAACGGAAATAACTTGTTAAACAAAATGATAATTTGATACAAGCATAAAAAGTTTAATGATAAAAGGTCTTTTGTTATGTTGAAAATTTGAATGGTAAATAAGTCTACCAGTTACAATATTAGTCACTGACAACATTTTTCTCATCTCTTGATTGCTTAGATAAAATGTAGGCTGTGATAAAATGTTTCTATAAAAATCTTTATATTTCTCATCTACACAGTGTATAACTTTAGTCGCATCCTGGGTGTTTTAAATATTTATTGGAACTTTCCCTCAAGGGCTAAGTAAACATTGTCGAGGACAAGAACGAAAACATTTTAGGACTGTTTTCTTTCTTTCCCTCAGGGAACACAGGTGTTTGCCAATTCATTAAAAGTGTAAGAATGTTTCTTCTCTTTATAGCAGTAGACGTGTCTTCAGTTTTCAAACAAAATAGCTATCATGGTTTAGTTTGACTAAGAAATGGAATATTTTCTTTCTTCTTCTCACCTATTCACTTGTGTGTTTTTATTTATGTAACATCATAAGATTTGTTAGCTATTCCACATTAAATTAATTCAACTTGGAAACTAAAACTTTTGCAACAACATCTTGATGTTTTAATACACTATCTAGTACAACTAATAGATCAAATACATTTTATTTGTAATTGGAACATTCTTCTAATTTTTATTTCCTTAATGTATTATGAGTAAATACTATCACAATATTTTTCTACACTCTATAATCTTAAACTCACATTAAGACCTAGAGTTGATGTTATACAATTATTCTATTAATCAATACTGTTTCATGTACAAGAAATTTGTTATCATTAAACATTTTTATGTACAATCATTTCTAATACTTAATATCTTTTCTGAGTTAAACAAAGCAAGATGTTACGTACTGTACTTTGTATATATTATATTTAACTTTCTTTTTTTCTCTGTTGTTTGTACCTATAATATTTTCTTAATATTATTGCCTTTGCTTAATTTTTGATTAAAATATATTTACTATCAGCTGTACACATACATGTATGCTATTCATTGACTGCATCTGTTTAAAAGTGATCGTGTAAATGCTTACATTGTATAACCATACGTCTGTATGTTCTGTAAATTAAACCATGCGTATCAAATATTGTTCTAGCAAATAATTATTCTTCATTTAGTATGAGATACTTATTACAAAAATTGTATTATACAAATCTTATTATTCAATTCAATTGTATTATACAAATCTTATTATTCAATTCAATTGTATTATACAAATCTTATTATTCAATTCAATTGTATTATACAATTCTTATTACAAAATAAGAAAAAATTTAAGCATATTTTACAAAATTCTTGAATATAAACCAAATGAAGAAATAAACTTGTATTTCTTTAAATGTACTTTTAAACAATCAAAGATTGAAACAGGATTTAAAAACATATATTATTACTATTATTAATATTTATTATATCTTTATGTTGTTAAAGTATATCCATTTTATATGAAAAATGATTTTGTTGTTTCATCATTTTATTTTAGTACATTTGATAATTAAAGTATAATAAAATGTAACTAGATAAAAAGGATATAGCTTCTACAGAGAAAAACTGAGAATATTACAATTGGTGTTTTTAAATGTTAAATATGAAAAATTTTATACACAGACCTTCTCTAAAATTTGAAATATAGAAAATTGGAAGAAACGTATGAAATATAGGATGTTTCCTTTCTGATTAATTTAATGTGGAATTTCATATATTTTATATATTTCATTTCAACAAAATCTATCCCATATTTCTATATTATCGGTCATCTTATTCTGATCACATAATTACCAATATATTTGAATATGTTAGAGTATCTATAATGTTCAATTAAACGTTTCAAACACTCACTTATGCTCTGCGTGTGCAGTAGAAATCACAAATATTTTTCATAATTCTCACAACGCACTCATTTATCACGTGTTATTCGTTTTATTTCAAGGAGACCCACAACCTAATCTTATCCTTATAGGAATATTCCGAAATTTCTGATATATTTTCTTCTAAACTACTCAAGCAATTTTAATCAAAAGTTCTAAATAAATGAAACAAATAATTATAATTAAATAAATCTTTTAGAAAAAAAACGTTACATAATGAGTACAAAATTGTTTAAAAGCTTATGAATGATAATTTTTTTCTCCCAACGTAGACATTATTTTCCAAATTTCTTCATTCAGTGTATTTAACAATTTCTTAGAAATCATCATAAAAATTTTGATTAAATTTGCTTTTTTGGATCCTAAGAAAATAAGTTGAAATGGAGAAGAAAAAAAAANTTAACACGTTGACTGCCACGCGCGTTTACAGTAAAATCTCCTTCAGGCCACGCGTATCGCTGTACGAAGCGTATTCTTCGTTATATTAATTAATTTAGTTTACTTATTATATAATTAACTTATTTTAATTATATAATTAACTTAGTTTATATGAATTAATATTCAATAGTTTTGTTACTTCCTCAGCGAAATATCTTTTTAAACACATACGGATATCCTTCGCAAGTAGTCAAATAAGCGTCAAGCCCGATCAGAAACTTTACTGTCAGCCGAATATCGGTGTCGTGGCAGTCAACGTGTTAAACGATTGCAACTACAAAGTACAGCTAGACCGTCCATTTTTGAACACTTGTACCTTTTGCACAATTTATTTAGTAAACGCATGGCAGACTTTTAGTTTCTCTAGAACTTCGTAGGTGAAGACCTACTGCTGTCGTAAGCATTCCTCTTCTGCTAATTTCATGATTTGTAAACGCAGATATGTTTGTATATATGAACGTTTAACATACAACGGTTTATGCTGTGAGAAAATTAAAAAAAAAAAAAAAAAAAAACAAGCAGAAACTCCTAATTATAGGATGTTTCCTATGGTATGTTGTGTTTGATAATTGAAAAATTTCTAAATCAAAAGTAAAATAATTCTTGTTAGTTTCGCGAATCATTGGTCATTATTAACACTGGAACCACCAAAGTGGTCAAAATGACTTTTTTGCAATTTCTCATATAAATTCTATAAACTCGCGATGGTGTGCTTTCAACAATTTTTTGCCTTTTTCTGTAACTAATATAAATAAATATTTATTTCCATTCCATTCTATGTGTTTCTTAAACACCTGTTATTTTAAATTCTTGAAGCATACAGGTATGCTTTAATCGTCGGTAGTTCTACTGTTAATATTAATTTTTAATTGTATAAATACATACACAGTTTTTATTCTTCGCGTATAATTTTTTCCTACCGATATTTCAGTAATTGCAACAATCACTTTTCATAATGGTATACAACTGATATAAAAACTACTTTTTAAACCATTAATTGTATTGAATTAGGTTATTTATATGTGCATAAACAAATATAAAATATATAGTATATTAAATCTGTTTTTCGCAATTAATGTTGGTCTGAAAGTCTGAGAATTCATTTTGTTATTTGACTTA
>SMSQ01026105.1:129271-149748 GCA_019453375.1 Ctenoplectra terminalis
AAAAAAAAAAAAAAAATGCATGAAATTAAAAGTAAATCGTATAATAACAAATTTTGGAAACTAATTTTCCTGAGAGTGTCATGTACGAAATAGTCTCATTCTATCTTCAGTTTTTTCTATACAACTGTACTATTTACGTTACTAACAGACACAACATTAATCGTAGCAAACATAAACAAAATTCAAGTAGTTAAATGTTTAACATATTCAATGGAATAATTATTTCTTTGAGCACTTCTTGTAATAATATTGTATTTTCTGATCAAATTTTAACGAGTTTCTTTGGTTGTGTTATATTTACACCTTTATTTATTCGTTGGTTTGAATGTTCTTTTTTTAATTATCAAACCCTGTGAATTTTATATCGTACGTGTATCGTCGTAGTATATATTGTAATTATGATAAAAATAAGTGGTTATCACGATTTTATTATCCTCACTGCTAATTAATAGTTAAAGTTTACTTAACATATTATCATGCAGCAATTTGTTTACTTCATTTGGCAACACTCTTAGATAAAAAGAATACAACTTAAATATTAAGACAGATTTAAGATTAACCCCTTGCCTTACAACCACGAGTCACGCTCGAGGCGCAGATCATAGCGCAAACATAATAAAGACACACTATATTTGCGATAAAATTTAATTTTATCTTTAACTGTAATATTAATCTATAAGAATAATCATTAGCAAATATAAATTTCGTATATTTCTTTTTTTATTTTGCATCTGACACGGTTTAAAACCAGTGAATTTAAAACTAGCTATTGCTAATATACAGGGTGACCCAAAAGGTCTGTAAATCCCTTTAACCCTTTCGCTCTTAATGCCGGATATACCCGGCATCCACACGATAACCATCGGTGACGAACGCCGGATATGTCCAGCATGCACGATGTGACCCACGGAGACGAGCGCTGAATTAAATTATTAATCACTGTATATTATTCTTTCACTATGTTCAATTGTTAGTCAGAATCTTTTTATACTTATTAACCGATTGACTGCCAGGCATATTTAGAGCGTCTTGCCCTGGGTGCCAAGGTTTTATTTTAAAGAATACATGAAATTTAAGTTACTGATATAATATTGTAATGGCATTTACGGTAATTTTTACTGAAAAAAAAACACTAATAATTCTTAACTCAAATGGTCATTTGTAATTAATCTAAAATTGCAGCACACTACGAGATATCTCGTAGCTGGCAGTTTTGGTACACACGCTTACGAGATATCTCGTAGCTGGCAGTCAATGGGTTAAATAAGTTTATATCTTTTGTGTAGAAATTATGAGTATATTGTTTTAAATTATGAGTAAATTGTTTTCCACGCGCAATGTGTACACTTTTGGCACAGGGTCCAGTTCAGTGACAGCGGTACAGCGGACTGAACTGCCGTAGCGAAAGGTTTAAGAGGTGATTCCTGAGATAATTCGAAGCAACTTTTTCCTTTGCAAAAATGTCAAATTCAACTTTGTTAATGAGTTATTAACGAAAAACACTGACCAATCACAATGCGAGAAAGACGGCCCGCTACCAGCGAGAGCATTGATCCGCCCGCTTTTCTCGCTCTCTGATTCGTCAGTGCTTTTATATTTATAAGCTGAATTTGATATTTTCGCAAAGGAAAAAATTACTTAGAATTATCTCAGAAATCACCCCTTAACTTTTTGGAGTACGCTGGGATTAAAAGTGTCCTACCTTTTTGATGCACCGTAATGCATGGTGGGACATTTTTAGTCCCATCTCGACTTAGGAAAAAGGATGTGCTTTAACCCTTTTGCTACGATGTTCTCAGAATTGAAAGAGCTCTTGGTATACTAATCGATACGGTTTTTGTTGATATAAAAAAAATATACATAGCAAAGTTTAAGTATATCGTTTAATGAATTATGGCAGGACATACGATTCTATGCACGCTTATATCAGATGATTGCTTAATTTTTAACCGTTTACGTACCAGTGGGTTTTGAAAAAACGCGATCGAAAAGTACCAAGGAGCGCGAACGCGCTCCTTCGATTACGTATCGAAAAAAGCCGANTAAATGAAAACATAAATGATTCTATGCACGCTTATATCAGATGATTGCTTAATTTTTAACCGTTTACGTACCAGTGGGTTTTGAAAAAACGCGATCGAAAAGTACCAAGGAGCGCGAACGCGCTCCTTCGATTACGTATCGAAAAAAGCCGAAGAGCATGATCGCGCTCCTTTGATTACGCGTCGAAAAATGCCGGAGAGCGCGATAGCGCTTGTCATATTCGATGCGGTAAACAACGGGACCGCGCTTCTCGTGTTTGTTTCTTTTATACCAATATTCTTATTGCAACTGTACATATATATATATATATGCAATACATGAAATAAAAAGTTACGAATGAAAATATATATATACTATTAATTTATAATAGGTAAAAACAAAATACAAATTGGATTACTGATAGCGATGCGACGTACACGCGTCTGAAATGCTGAACGCGTTTCGACAAATTGCGCCGTCAGTTGTCTGTATCGGCCAAATGCGCTGCCTTTTTCCGATACAAAATCTCAAGAGCGCGAAAATGGCTCGTGGTACGCAAAAAGTTAACCGTTTGAGTCCCAAGGGGTATTGAAAAAACACTGTCGAAAAATCCCGAACAGCGCAACCGCGCTTTCTCTAAACGAGTACGAAAAGACCCAGGCGGCGCGATAGCGCTTGTCTTAATCCATTGCGAAGAAAAAAATGATAGGTGTTACTCTCCATTTAAATTGTTCGTAACACAAAAAATATTTTTAATTTGTAATTCGTTATTTTATGAAACACATCTATGTTATTATACATGCGTACTGTAAGTTTATAAATATTTCAAGTTTTGTTCGATAAAAATTATTGGCGAGATAACGATGAAATACAAAATGTTTTATTTGTATTATTTACATTTAAAAATGGAGCTGTGCGATGTACGCGCGTCAGTAAATCTGGGCGCGCTACTTTGACAATCGATGACTACACCGTCTGTTGTCCACAGCGCTCGAAATGTACTGGGATTTTTCGACACAAAATCTGAAGAGCGCGATCGCGCTGCTTGGGACTCTAACGGTTAAAGGTGTATATATACGCTCTTCGTAGCGAAAAGGTTAATAAGTACCATTCATGAATCCATGTGGCACGGTGGGACTATTTGAGTCCCACCCTATAACAAATTCAATTAAATTATTATTTTTCTTTTTTATGTTTTTAAATTATGTAATTCCTTTATTAGTAGAAATATACCAATTTTGTTTCATTTAAAACGCAATCAAATTTCTGTGCAACATGGGTCTATTTTATTATCTGAAATCCTATGCCGCAAAGAATTAATGGGACTTTTTGGACACCTTTTGGGACACCCTGTATATACTTACTGAAAAAATGATAAGGCAAGGGGTTAATAATTCTAACGTTTCTTATAAATTCAACTGCGACGCGAACAAGTAATGTAAACAAATTTGTCCTTAATTGATTAATCATTTATTTTACGCAAAAATCGTGTAAACGTTACTCGTTGTCAATGAAAATGAGTGTAATTGGACGTAATTATTTGTACTGTGTTTTCAATGTGTAACATTTTTCACAATTACAAGTGGTACATTTGATCAGGTTTTCTTAACAAACTCTCAGGTTTACAGAAGTCTCGTGTTTCAAAATTTTTAACGCAAAACAACTATACATGTGAACGTTAATTCTTTTTTTTTTTTTACTAAACTTACTGACAACCGCATTCTCAATGTTGCGCATCTTTTCTTATAATAAACTTAAACATAATCTACAGTAAACTTACAGCATCTTTTCTTACTGTTTTTTATTGTACTACATTGCTTATCTCGATTAACTAATTAATTGCTTTCTTTCTTTTATTCTACATGCTGCTTCTTCATGATAGGCATTGGTACGTATGCTTTTATAATACCATTTCGATTGTTCAGTATTTAATAATTTTTACCCAAAAGTCAAATAAAAGTGTGTGTCGTAAGAATTTCGTAAGAAGAATATTTCAACGATATTCGCACATGGAAAAAAACGAGTTAATCCGTGACCGGTTAGCAAAGGGTTAATATTTTCTATCACGTTGAAACCTGAATTCTTTATTGTGAAAGAAAAATTATTTAACGTATCGTATAAATAAAGTATTTTATGTAAATATATTTCTAACAAAATTTATTAAAATAATTAACTTACGTTGTATATAAGATTTTCGTTTATCGTGTAAGGTCTGTGTGTGTTAACGAATTCGACCCTTGTGCAAAAAATTATACAAAACATTGGAACAATCAGATGATTACACAAAATAATGGATTATTGGTATTAATCAAGATTAATTGAAAATAGTTGTACTTGATTTTTTATTATTGATAATAAATAGCAAAATAAAAACATTTCAATAAATTTTATTATCGCTTTTATAAAGTTTTATGTTAACTAAAATTTTCTTAATATATCTGTTCCAATTTTCTTTTGATTTCTATATATTTTTGTAAGCTGTTCTGTTAAAATAAATAATGTACTTTTTAGTATTTTAACTGATTTAAATACACTCTAACTATTGCAAATAACTAAAATCTTTTGTTTTTGGGAACATTTAGTTTCTGAAAAAAAATTATATTAATAGAAAAATTATTACAAGCTATTACATAATTATAAATATTAACAAGTTGTTATTGAAAGTTTAATTTTGAAAGAAAATGTCCTGAAATATCTATAAATTCATTAAAAAACGTACATGTCAATCGTGTAATAAATAACGTAAATAATGTACCGTGAAAAATATGATTGAAGATTATAAATAATGCAGTTTGTAAAATAGAAAACATGGTTAGTATCATTTTTGAGTAGAAACATTTAAACAATAATACAGAACTTCAGGACATATTTTAATTTTGTTCATAAATGCATTTATAAATTTTTTTTTAAATAATTAATTGAATATGTTCATTTACAAGCTATCGTTATTAATAATTATAATTACACCTTGAGCTAAAGTTAAATATTAATATTTTTAGTACCTAATTCTTAATATTAATTTCCAAAAGAGATCGATTAATTTTTTGATTAATCTTTGTATACTAGTAATCTGTTAAACAATGACATACATTTACACTTTTGCAATATTATAATATTCTTACGATACTTCTTCAATTTCATCATTTCATTGCAAAAAAAATTACTAAATACTTGTTATTGTCTTCACTTACGAATTACGATTCGCGATCGATAAATTCATTATACTCGCTTCGAGTAAGATATTAATTCTTTGGTTTCATATCTGACGCAAATATAAATGAATAAAAATGTGTACGTACAGGCACCGGATGGCGAAACTCAACCAAGTACAGAAGTTGATTTGTTCATCTCAACAGAAAAGATCATGGTTCTGAACACGGATCTAAAAGAGATCATGATGGATCACGCGTTAAGAACAATATCTTATATAGCAGATATTGGTGATGTAGTGGTGCTAATGGCACGAAGACGATTTGTACCGCACGAAATGGAAGAGGCACCGAAAATCAACAGAACACCCAAGATGATTTGTCACGTGTTTGAAAGTGAAGAGGCTCGATTTATTGCACAAAGCATTGGACAAGCGTTTCAAGTAGCTTACATGGAGTTCCTCAAAGCGAATGGAATAGAAGATCACAGTTTCGTGAAAGAAATGGATTATCAGGAGGTACTCAATTCTCAAGAAATATTTGGCGATGAACTGCAAATGTTTGCCAAAAAGGAAATGCAGAAAGAGGTAATTTGTTCATCTTTATATTATTAGGTTGCTACAAATACATTAACCCTTTGCACTCGTAAATTTTTTTAAGTTTCAAAGGATTGTTGTGAAAACTTAAAATGTTCTTTTGGAAAGAAAAAAAGAAAATTATAAATGTTTACGATTTATTTATTTGGTTAATTTCCTTTTATTGTAAAATAAAAGAAGTGTTTGAATTGATGAAAATATGGAATTTAATTAGAAGCAAAATTATGAAGAAAATTATGCATGTCGCATTATGCATGATCAACAATAAGCTGACAAAAATATCTTTCTCGAATTATTCAAAATCTTTTGTAAACCAGAAAATTATTATATCTGTAAAAAATAAAAAAAAATAAGAAAACAATTTATGCAGCAACCTAATATGTGTAATTTAGTAAAATTTGTTCAATGAACAATAGAGAACTACTATGATACAAAGGAAAATTATTATATCTGTAAAAAATAAAAAAAAATAAGAAAACAATTTATGCAGCAACCTAATATGTGTAATTTAGTAAAATTTGTTCAATGAACAATAGAGAACTACTATGATACAAAGGAAAATTATTATATCTGTAAAAAATAAAAAAAAATAAGAAAACAATTTATGCAGCAACCTAATATGTGTAATTTAGTAAAATTTGTTCAATGAACAATAGAGAACTACTATGATACAAAGGAAAATTATTATATCTGTAAAAAATAAAAAAAAATAAGAAAACAATTTATGCAGCAACCTAATATGTGTAATTTAGTAAAATTTGTTCAATGAACAATAGAGAACTACTATGATACAAAGGAAAATTATTATATCTGTAAAAAATAAAAAAAAATAAGAAAACAATTTATGCAGCAACCTAATATGTGTAATTTAGTAAAATTTGTTCAATGAACAATAGAGAACTACTATGATACAAAGGAAAATTATTATATCTGTAAAAAATAAAAAAAAATAAGAAAACAATTTATGCAGCAACCTAATATGTGTAATTTAGTAAAATTTGTTCAATGAACAATAGAGAACTACTATGATACAAAGGAAAATTATTATATCTCTAAAAAATAAAAAAAAAAAATAAAAAAAAATAAAAAAAAATAAGAAAACAAATTATGCAGCAACCTAGTATGTGTAATTTAGTAAAATTTGTTCAATGAACAATAGAAAACTACTATGATACAAAGGAAAATTATTATATCACTAAAAAATAAAAAAAAATAAGAAAACAATTTATGCAGCAACATAATATGTGTAATTTAGTAAAATTTGTTCAATGAACAATAGAAAACTACTATGATACAAGTGTAACATCGATAAAATAATACTTATCAATATTAAAAGAACAAATTCGAATAAAAGAGAGTAAATAAAAAAAAAAAAGTTTCGTTGTTGAATATTTACAGGTAGTGGTACCAAAAGCGAAGGGTGAAATTTTGGGTGTAGTAATCGTTGAATCCGGATGGGGTTCCATGCTACCGACAGTTGTAATCGCTAATTTGGCACCAGCTGGTGCGGCTGCTCGTTGTGGACAATTAAACATTGGTGATCAGATAATAGCCATCAATGGCGTTTCGTTAGTTGGCTTACCCCTCTCTACTTGTCAGACTTACATCAAGAATTCGAAAAACCAGACAGTAGTCAAGCTAACTGTCGTTCCGTGCGCGCCAGTAGTCGAGGTCAAAATAAAAAGACCCGACACCAAGTATCAGTTAGGGTTTAGTGTACAGAACGGAGTAATATGTAGTCTATTGAGAGGCGGGATCGCTGAAAGAGGAGGTGTTCGAGTGGGTCATAGGATTATCGAGATCAACAATCAAAGTGTCGTCGCCGTTCCGCACGAGAAGATCGTCAATCTTCTTGCGACATCCGTCGGCGAGGTATGCAGGATTTTTTTTTTAATTATATTCGTATTCTGTTCTTCGCCATTATTTATGTCTTAACACATTGACAGCCGGCGACCTAAGAGACATTTAAAGCCTGAGCGCCGGCAACGTATCGGCCATTTAAATCCCAAACGCCGGCCTTATTCGCTTGTTTCTGATCACTGAATAGCCAAAAAAAAATATTTAAAAGATTATATATTTTCGTAAAATAGAACATTCTATTTGCATATTCGTCATATACAATTTAACGGTAATTAAAAATAGAAACAAAATCGAAGTTTTTAATTTATAATTATAGAAAAAGATACAGTTTCGCGCTCAAGCGACAGACTCAGAAAACCGCGTTTTCGCCGGGCCGGCGCTCAAATGACAGACTTAGAAACCCACGTTTTCGCGGGGCCGGCTGTCAATCTGTTAATCCATTGCGTTCGAAAGTTTTTTTTATAATATTTTTATTCGAAGCTGTTTTGCCAAGTTGATAAAAATTTTTTTTTTTTTAAATTAACCCTTTCGCTACGAGCGGTGACTATAGTCACCCAACGCCTGACGCTCGCTACGTACGAACAGTGACTACATGTAGTCACCTAACACCTGATTTAACCCTTTGACTACTGTTGACGCCTATTGGCGTTCGAAACATGGCTTCCCGGTACTGTTGGCGTCTATTCGCATCCGAAACATATTGACTTCCCAGTAACTATTCATCGCAACTACCAAGTTGTATAAGACCTTTTTACGCAGAATTTGATGGCCTACCAGAATCCGAAAAAAAAAATTACCCGTCCCATTTAAAAAAACTGAAGGTGACCCTAATATCTAAATAAACAAATTAGGAAATACATAATAGATAAGACCACCGTATGTCCCCCAAGGTACCATGCAACTCTTGTATAAAACATTTTTTCGTAAAACGAATACCTAAAAAGTTATTTGAGGTCGTCACGTTAACGGACTCATCCTGTATATTGATTGATCGATAATGATTCATATTTTCTAATTGCATTATGCGATAATTTTTTGACCCTCTACTTTCTACGGGTGACTACACTCGCTCTACGTACGACGGGCAATTACAGTTGTTCCTCAAGTGCACACTTTTGACGCGGTGGCTCGTTCAGCGGGAATAGCGCGCCGGAGAATGCGTCCGTAGCGAAAGGGTTAACGTAAAAATAAGCTATACATGTATCAACGGATACAACTATTTTATTTTAATATTTTATATCTTTTTCAGGGGTTGAAACGGTTCGGAAAATAACTGTAAATAACTGTTACATGAAAGGTTCTGACAAAAACAGTTATAAAGAACTGAAATGATGCTATAACTTTTATGGATGAAGAAGGTTCTGGCTTATATCGATTCTAGTTACGATTCCATAGTCTGTTATTATATGTATAGATTCTATATTGGTTCCATATCGGTTTTATATCGAATCTATATTGGTTTTGTATGGATTTAAAACGGTTTTTAGACTGGTTCTATCATTCTATTTTCTTGTTCGATTTTTTTTATATGAAATATAGGAAAAGGTAGTCATTTTCGCGTACCAAGTTGGTTTGCTCTAAATAGAGACAATTGAGGGCTTAGCTACAAAGATATATTGTAGACAAACGAATAACAAAACCAATAACCAATACGATAGCTAGCTGTAGAGCTGGAACCAAAATAGGCCAAAACCTTTTTTGCCTGCAACGTTTATAATATCATTTTGGTTTTTGATAACTGTTTAGAGAACCGGAACNAGAGACAATTGAGGGCTTAGCTACAAAGATATATTGTAGACAAACGAATAACAAAACCAATAACCAATACGATAGCTAGCTGTAGAGCTGGAACCAAAATAGGCCAAAACCTTTTTTGCCTGCAACGTTTATAATATCATTTTGGTTTTTGATAACTGTTTAGAGAACCGGAACTGATATCACGAATTGTAATTTTGCTTCGTGTGATATTTTAGGAAGCATTCGTCAGGATGCATTCTCGATTTGTCAGGATAAATATTGCAAAAATATGTTATTTTATACCCAGTACTAGATCACTGTCTTTATAACTGTTATCTGTTTTACTTTTTATTCTTTCTATACTTTACTTTCAAATGTCTTATTTATAACATTATGAATTTGGTCTTTAAACGAGGTAAAATCAAGCTCGTTTTCATTCCTACTAATTTCATCGTTTGGCTCCATTTTTATAACCGTTAAAAAATGACCAAATTTAAAATAATAATTCTACTTACAATACTGTATTATAACATGTACATAGACAATAGACTGAAAATTCTTAAATGTAAAGAAATATATCTGTTGATAAAACAGTTATAAGTGTAACTTAGTTTTGTTAAATTTATTCTATGCTGTACGCAAAATATACATTTTTTTCTAACAGTAATTCTGTAATAATTAAAAAAAAAACTACTGAAACTCAATATTTTGAATCCTCAAAGCTTCAAAAGCAAAAACACGTTGATTCATACTGGTAGTCGATAATGTATTAAAATATTAAAATAAAATAGCTAAAATACTAAAATAATCATTATCAGAACATACAAATGTAGATACTGTTTACGAATTGTATTTTGTTTCAGATATTAATGAAAACGATGCCCACGTCGATGTTTAGGCTACTAACTGGCCAGGAGTCTCCAGTGTACATATAAGCGTTTGGTTGCCTGGCTGATATGCGTAGTGAACAGACAATACATCCGCCATCCACTACCATATTATTCACTACTTTACTCTCTGTACAGATTTATTCTACGCAAATTGCTTTGTGTTTCGATTCTTGTGGAATTCTATTCGTATATTCTCACCAGCTCCTGCTTAGCAAGGCAACAAAACTTACGTAAACACGTTGCGACAAATATTAATATATTAAATATTTACATAAAGCCAGAAATATATATATACATAATATATACATAAACATTTTATTTATGAATGGGATTCTCTATGTCTGTTTTCCGATCAACTGGTTCAGCGATTTAAAAAAACAATATACAAATGCTTAAAAATAACAACACCGGTCGTTGCAAGCTGAGAAAGTTTTTAACTCTGGTTAATTTTTCCTTTCTGTCTGATATGTTTACATTTTCTATTGTCTATTGATATAAAATATCAAGGAAATTATTTGCAATATATTAAAAGATGTTACCGTATCTTCTACTAAAAAGTTGTTGCATTACGACATAAACATGTTACTGATTACGTATAAACTAATGTGAAGCAACTTTTGAGGTAAAGAACGATAAGTGTAACCAATTCTGTGCTCGTATACATTTACATATTTATTTCAAGCATTATGTATATTTATTCTTAGAGAATTTTTTTAATTTTGTGTATCATTGTTTTGATGTATTTTTATGGAAACAACGTTTATTGCAAAAATAAAATAATAAGCGGATTGACGAAGGTGTTCGTTTTGCAAAGCAAATAGAGATGGAAGGATAAAGGATATTGACTGTTTAATTAAATCCTACTCATTTGAATACAGTGAACACACAAATATATATTCCGTGAAAGCAGCATTGAGAATCGCATTCCATACGCGATAAGAAAAGCGAAATATGCAGTGCACACGATTATACATAGCACAAAGCTCTTTACCACCGTTTAGAGCAGGGCTGGAACTCTCTGTACATTACATAGTTAACGACGGAGTATGTTTCTACAAGGGCCTTCATTTATTTTGTTGGCTTCACGGAAATTACATCGTTTATTTAATCTTTTTTATCCACGGGGTTGCAACTCCCTAGTTTTTTTAATTTTTACTAAAATTAAGATCTACTATCTATTGCGTAATATTTTGAATGCGTCATCTCGTGATATATATCACGGTAGTTATACGGAAGAGTACTCCGTGATGTTTCATTGCATCAGTAATTTTTGGTTACCGTGATTTCTTTTTCACAGCCGCCTCTATTGATCGAGGAATACTTTTTGCTGTGATTAACAATACATTTACTAAAATCGAATTACGTACCAATTATTATTGATGTTTATAGAAAAAAAAATTTAATATTCAGAGTCGTAGAAGCATCGAGATACACTGTTTAAAATTCGACTTAACTAACGACTATTCGAACAGGTGCCTATTTTCTTAACGCTGTATTGCAAATTTAGAGTTTTGTTTAAATTTTAGTAATTATTACAAGACGGTGAAGTTTGAAAAGAAATGTAACACTTGAAAATAGCAAGTTATTATTTATACTTTATATATATATATTCCATACAAACAGAATACGACCAATTATTTTCAAAATTTTGTTCTTGACTTTTATATTTGAGGTTTCGTTTCAATCAATCCATAATAACAAATACTCTATGAACAGAGTAATTCTATGATCTACAATGCAACGTATGCATGTAACATACCGCGTAAAAATGAACGCACTTATTTTTATTACCGATGGATGATGATACCTTAAGATCATCAGTTGTGAGCTACTTTTGTGGTGCAATATTACTACATCATTTTTTCATTAATTATTATAACCAGGCGAGAGTAATCTCGTTAAATAATTATACAAGCATTTACAATTATCACGATTAAAATATGCTCTTATTAAAATATTTAGTAAATACTCTTTATCTATGGAATATGAATTAAATTAAAAAAAAAAAAACAAAAAAAATGAAATTTTAATCTCGACTTTATGTAATACTGCGACTGAAAAATTATTAAAATTTACAAATGGTAACAAAATAATATTAACGTGGAGAGGAGTTCTCTTCTATGTAAATACCGCGCATCATATTATGTTTTATCTATTTTTTGCTGAAAGTTTTTCACTTTTTGCTTCAAACTATCAAGAGGTACACGATACGCAAATCTTAAGATTTCTAATGAAAGTTTGATAAAATTTCAATGCCAAAGTACATTAAGTAACAACGTTAAGTATGATAATATGTCGGATCGCATGATTTTCCTATGTATTGTAATATATACACGCAATAATAATTTTTCTTCACGCATTTCTGATTTCAGTTTATGATAATTTCATAGAACATCTAATTTAATTGTGTGTCTTAAAATGATAAAGCAGTTAAATATTTATAGAAATGAACGGTTATGATCGGATACTGAAATCAAGAAAAAGATTTATGCTATTTTTGCTCTTTATGTAAATAAGAATGCAAAATTCGAGAATAAGAATGATTCCTTGCTGTGTTTTACTTTTATATTTTAATTATTTCAAAGAGAATGTCTCTCTTTTTATATTATGTACTAGTTTTCTTTTTTTTGTCCTTTGTTTTTAATGTTGAATTTAAACTTCTCTATTTGCCATTTTAATTTTAAGTTACTAAAATGTTAAAAGAGTAAAAATAATTCATATATGGATATAGGTACTTTAAGGTTGAAAAAATGCTTTTTACATAATATAATATGCTATTGTTCAACATACTTGTAATGTAAGAAGTACATAAAGTGCAATATATTTTGCATACTAATAAGTAAAAAAAGAAAAAAAGAATAAAATCAAAAATGCAATCAGCATTTTTATCTCGTTATTATAAAACTGATTAATTTTGAAAAGTTAAGAAATACGAGTACGATAAACTAAATTAAATTTTCTTTTAATCATTACCAATTGAATAGAAAATTATACTCATACCTTGATATAAAAAATTCTATGATGGTATAATTGTATTAAATATTAACAATTTTACACATTTAAATTAATATTTTCATGTTAGAGAGAAGTATAACAAATGTGATTAATAACATACAGATCTGACTAGAAGAATTTTTCCAAATCTATATTAATGTTAATCATTTTTTCCATAGTTTTATATAGATTGGAAAAAAAGTGTACGAGTCTCATAATAATTTATTGAAACGCAACAGTTGTGTTATTCAGGAATATTGTTTAACACAACAAATTGCATAAAATTATCAAAATAGTTTTATTTTGTTGCACAATTATTTATGTACTTCAAAAAAGATAAACGTATGTATAAAATTAATATTTTTACCAAAATAGTACAACTTTAAAGTACCTATGTTATATAATACTTTTAATTATTTATTGAATCTTTTCTTTATCATAAAAGTGTCATTCATAATATAAACATCTTTTAAATGTAAAAAAAAAAGATCGAAAAGAAGAGAAAGAACCGAGAAAAGAATGAGTGTGAGAGAAAATGGTTTAAGAAGATAGTAGTTTCGCCATTTGAAGCATTATATTATATTCATCGTTTTTACAAACCTTACATGAACCGGTTTGTCATAATATCAAGTGATATGTACAAAAACGTACTTTATATTAATTTTATTTTATCTGAATTTAATTAGTGCCATTTATAATGCCCTGGAATTGAACTATTTTGTGTTATGTCTTGTGAAATATAAATATGCGCTTACTTGTGTAACGTATCCGAGTGGAAACTTCTTTTGTCTTAAATTCAATAGAATAATTTGAAAAATGCATATACAAACATTACTTTAAACGAATGATGAGCAACTTTTTGTTTTAAAAAGTGCATCAAATACATTGTCGAATGCACACAAATATGTAGAGGATGTCCCCCATTATGTATACACTAGCAAATAGTAAATGATTCGTCATAAGGAAACAATCTAACATAAAGAATAACGCGTTTTGAATTTTACATCATTTTGGAGAAAATTGAGATTGAATTTCAGCCTTGTACACTTGTAAAGGAAAAGTTTTTCCTCTTCATCCATCTTTAGAAAACAACTCTCCTGCTCTTTCGGCTGGAGTATAACTCTTTCGTTACTAAAAGTGATTATAGTCACCCAACTTCGAGCGCTCGCTGTGTATTAAAGGTGACCATGGTCATCCAACATTGCTCGCTGTATAATAAAGCTGACCATGGTCACCCAACATCGCACACTGTATATTGAATAATTTTTCTTTAAATTATTCTAATACAAATTTGTTTGTAATTCGTTACATATTAATGTAAAATTGGAGCCCCAATACTCATCAACAGAAACAATAGCAATGAAGTATTAATGAGGGTACAGTGGCTATGAACATACCTAATCAACTAAACCTGCACAGTAAATTTTGTCCAATGCTTGTTATGATCTTCTGTAACCAAAATGACTACAAATTTGATGCAAGATCTGTTATATTTGGTTATGTTGGCAAATTGCCTGCAAAACCCAAGTCAAATACAGAAATGGCTGGCTATAGATTTATAGACAGATTCTATCAATAACTACTGCCGGAGATTGCACAGTTTAATTCTCGCTCGTGCCCCTCATTTTTTCCTCGGCTCTTACATTAATTTGAAACGACTTAAATAAAAAACCAATAATTTACATAACAGGATAAAATACGAGACGTTACACTCTGCGATAAAGTGTAGGCTCACGACTCAATTGTTTCATATAAGAGCAGTATACATGGCGACTAACATCATCATAGAGAAAGAGTTAAACTAAATTTTCTCGAAAACGAAGCAAATTTTGAAAAAATTTTATTCTTTACTTTCGATTTGTTTCCTCATGACGAATCATCTAGTACGCGATGGTGTATACATAATAAAAGACACCTTGTATAACACATTTTTAAGAATATTTATAAGAACATTGCTGCAACCAAAGAAAATATATTTCTCACCGCATAAAAATTGAATAAACTAAATGAAAATGCTTATATAAATACAATATAACAATTTTGTGTCAATTTGTTAACGTTTTTTTTTTTTATTTTTAATTCAAATACCTGTGTGTCTATAAAGAAATACAAATCTATTGAAAAATATATTAGTATAAAAAGTTAATTTCTTCCACTTTGTCGAATATCTTATAATTTGATTTTTAAAAAGAAATTCTTAAGAGTTATTGTAACTACTTTCTTTAAGAAGTACGGTTATTTTATCAAAGCAAAAGTTTGTAATCATAAGTAAATATACACTGATGTATACATTGCAATAAACTTAAATAATTGATCTATTTCTTACACATACACAATTTACATTTATTATAAAATAATTATAATTCTGGTATAAATATTAATAGCAATAATGTATCATTTTTGCACTAATGTAAAACCATAAGCTTTTTGTTCCAAAAGTACAATTTCAATTAAAAAAAAAAAAAAAAATTTTAAATCTCACATGCAGTTCTTTTTCTGAAGTATCCTTATTTTACATTGAATTGAATACACGGTATCATAACAATTGTAAAATTTAACTAAAAAAGAGAGAAAAAGTTTACAGATCACTTGACTCGAAAAGTAAAAATTTAATTCTCATAATAATATCAAAGACAAATTCTGAGCAAAAATAATTACACAGTTACACGTAAAGATACAAACGTTAAAAAGAATATAAGAATTCGAACACTTATCGAACAATTGAATCATTGTATTTCTAATAAAAAGTATTTTCGTAAGAACTTTTATCACTGTCGAAAATAATTAATCTTCAATTTAAATTTAATTCTACATTCATAGTGTAAATATCATATAAATTACAATTTCATATTTACATTTTTGTTTGACAATTTTATCCGTTTTCGAACAACCGCTGATATTTGCTTATTAATTAATTAAATCTTTTAATTGAAACATTTGAATGTTTTTGAAATAATGTCCACGAAGTTACAAAAATCTTGAAAAATATACAAATTACACATCCACTCGATACGTTTACCAAGAGATGTTACTTTCGCATTGATTACAGGCGTTTAATCCTTCGATTCTGTTTGTAATCTATTCACCAAAAGAAAAAAAAAAAAAAAAATGATTTGCATTTATTTATTGACGCAACATTACTAAAATAATATTTTTACTTCTGAATTTTGAACTTTTTTCAATTTACAAATAAATGAAAATCATTTTGAATCCAATTGACCTGAAAAGAAGAATAGTGTTAAAAACATAAGAACTAGTGAAACACAGAGTGACGTTAACTTTTATTTCTTCAAATAAACTCGCATTGTTCACACGTTGAATGCTACTTGATTTATAAAGAATACCTCGTTGAATAATGAAAAATATTCACCAGTTATGAATTATCGAGTCGAAAATAATATTGAATATTTCCTTAATAATAATATTAATGTACTTTGGAATATATTTATTATTTAACAACAAATATTTAATTACCACTATTATGATGCCTTAATTATCAAATACATACGCAATATTTATAACACTCGATTCTTGTATATTTTTCAGCCTAAATTATAACTATTCAATTGAAGAGATTTCTTTACACGTTATTTCTGCTAATATTTAAATTCGGTCTAATTTAATTTCAACACTTTATTTACTATACTACATTTACCATACTCAGAATTAAAAAGTTATATTCTATGAAAAAAATTAGAAATTGGAAATTTTACTTCTAATTGGTATCGTGGTTAATAATTACATCATTTTAAAGCAATGTACAGAACTGTATTACTATACAGAATATACATAAAAGATCATTATTATATAATAAAAGATAACATTTTCATAAATGACAAATATCTTTCACTCATTTGCTTTATGTTACAAACAAAAAATAACTTCTTTTTTTATGTAACGTAAAAAGATAGAGGTAATCAACGTGTCAACAATCGCAAAATTCTCAAAGTAACATTTTTCATAAAAGTTTCACTATCGAACGAAGAATCTTTTCATTCCATGCAATTAGTGTACGTTTATAAACATACTCATCGCGTATATTATTTTTCCAGACATACACTACTGCTCATAAGTATTCGGACACTGGTTGATCTGTATTAACATTACACGAATGTAATTTAACACGTTAAGCGCCACGCCGGTCCCTCTGGACCGACGCTGAAATTTTCGTTTAGGCGTCGCTGATTTCCAAAGACTGACAGAATCAATTTCAAAAAATAATAGCTTGTAATTCATTAATGGTTTTTGTTAAATCACGATGATGCGACTTTCTTTTGCAAACTTTTACAATTCTCTTCTGAAATTCTTAATTATTTTACCAAATGTTTTCGAATTAGTATCACAGCACACAGCCTAATGGAAAGTCGACCGAAATCGGCGTGGCGTTTAACGTGTTAAATGTGTAAATTAATGACAAGTTAATATCTGAAAATAATATTACACTCCTGTCCATAAGTCCCTTAACACACTTGGAACAAAGACAAATTAATTTTATAGCTACAAGATGAAATTGATACCTATTAATTGTGAACATTATAAAAGAAACTGAATCATATTATGTTCCTAAACTCTTATAAAATATTTTCCTTAACCCTTTCGCGGCGAACAGCGCCTTTTGGCGCCGTTCATTTGTTATCAACATCTGCCCAATAATGTCCATTCAGTCGATTGTTCTCGACGCGCTAGCAGTACACGCTTCTTGTCCAGAGATGTTTTATATAATCGAATATAATTATCCATAAATTCTGCCCCGATCACGGACAAATGGACGACGTTCGATCTTCTATCGTCGCACCGGCTGCTTCGAGCGCAATTCATTTCCGAGCGTTTCGCCGCGGAAGGGTTAATAAGAATTTTATTTAAAATTAGTGTCCGATAACTTACGGACGTAGATGTACCACCTTTACGAAATCCACAGACTAAAATTTAAATAATCTGTTGGAATAATTACCAATAGTACGTTAAAATTAAATCTGAGATTTTTATTAATAACTAATTAGTTAATGATACCCGAATTGTTGATTATTATATACTCTTTGCGGCACGGGGTTTCAGATAACAAAATAGACCCATGTTGCATAGAAATTTTATTCCGTTTTAAATGAAACAAAATTGGTATATTTTTACTAATAAAGTAATCACATAATGTAGAAACATAAAAAAAAATAATACTAATTTAATTGAATTTGTTGTTATAGGATGGGACTCAAATAGTCCCATCGTACCATATGGGTTCATGATTGGTACTTATTAAAGCAGATACTTTTCCCTAAGTCGAGGTGGGACTAGAAATGTCCCACCATGCATTACGGTGCATCAAAAAGGTGGGACACTTTTAATCCTAGCATGCCCCAAAGAGTTAAATTAACCGCGGTAACCTTCACGTAAGTTTAAAAAACCCTTTTTATCTGACTCTTAACTTAAAAATTGAACAACGCGAAGATAACTGTTTTTAAATAACAAATCATAAGGATTGACACCTACAGACCCCAATGTTGTCTGCAATTGTTATTGCATATTGTTTTTTACAAAAACAATTTTATCGTTTCATGATATTCTACTACACGTAACTGTAATGATAATAAGGGACAAAATAATTGCAATTCCTTTTATCTATAATTTTGTAATTAAATTATATTCTGTCAAACATAAGCTAACGTCTGAATACTTTCGAGCTGTAGTGTACGTTTACATTGCTTTACATTTACAATTGTTGTGATAGAATTATACAATTATATCATATCTCGTGCTGATACACTGTTATTATACTGTTTTATTGCCATTTTGAAGCAGTTTCGCTTCGTATTTCACGATTAGATAGAATAACGATATATTATAAAGGATTAATCTATGATTGACCATTACGGATACATTCATAGAATTGTAAAAAAAAGAGAAAGAAAGCCTTAATCAAATTCAGAAAGTTCATATTTGATCACGAAAAAGCGTAGGCACCGTGTTACACATCTCGCATATCATATTAAATGTATACGCACTCATATAATATTAAACACGTGTCCCTTTTCACCAAAAAATCATAACGAACCATTTCGGAGGCTTATACTCGTAAAATAGATTTATTCAAACAATATCACTTCGTATTTATCATCTTATTTATATTTCTTTAAACAGTTCTTCAAATTTATATTCCAAATAGATTCAAAATAATTGTCTCGAAATCCTTAATACTTTTCATTGTTTTCCCTATTTACGTTGCATCGACTAAAAATATTAAAAATATTACAAATATTAAAAATCTTACAACATTTAACTCCAATAGTTTGATTCGAAAAATAATACAAAATGGACGCACTTAAGGTGTCGCGTAAATAGTGAACTTCTTTTCTCGTTTGTACATTTTATAAACAAACTCGATGTACGAACATGTTACTAAAATATGTGACAAAATAACGTAAATGTTGTATGTACATTGAAATTTTCGGATGAAAGAAAGAGAGGATAAAACGATTTACTCGATTCGCGAATGCTGCGCCCGGAAGCCATAAAAGGAACATGGCGCTTAGAATACAGATACCGATACGCATAGTAATAAAATGGATTTTGGCATGGAAATTTTTATCCATATATTTGGCGAACAAAGAAATGGTACGAATAAAATATATGGGATCAAACATGTTTATATTGGGTGGCCGAAACTTATCTAGTCATTACGCTAAGAGTTAAGATAAATTAACGCATATGTATGTATATATATGTATTATACGCGATCATATAAATACGTACGTATGCAGATATAGATACAAATATAAATATAAATATAAATGCAAATATAAATACGAATATAAATATAAATATAAATACATATATATAAATACAAAGATAAAAGTAAAGTAAAATATGCAGCCACCGCGAACCACCCTGACTGAACGTGTCTAGCCACATTTTAATAATAACATTCACAAAATAATATTATTATCGATCTGACCTTGCGTGATTGTTGATAGGATTTTTTTTAAACAGTAAAATCAATTGTTACGTTTATCAGTTCGGACATGCTGTCCGCGTTTACCCCTTCTTTAGATCGAGCATTACAAAGAATATTCGTGAAAGAAATTCTAAAAATGTATTAATATTGTTACAAAAATACCGCATTTCACTGCATCTAGCATGTAAAACGAATAAAAAAAAAACACATTGTATTTAAAATGTTATATTCCAGACCGTTAACCGTAGAGCGCATTTGATTTGATTATTTAAAAAAAAAAAAA